>JAJKFJ010024892.1:0-11368 GCA_027382625.1 Tetmemena sp. SeJ-2015 | reverse complement strand
CATCAATCTATACATAATTAAGAGATAACACAAAGCTTGATCCCTGAAACTTAAAACGCATCAATTCAAAGTTTCCCTGAAAAGAAGATAAAGGCGCACCCAGAGAAAGAGTAAAGTATTTAAATTATTTTTTTTTTTTGAGTTAATCAAAGCTAAGTCTGTGTTCCGCAGGTTCAAGCAGATTTAAATAGAAAATAATTATAGGTTATGAATTTTTGAGATTACAAAACTCCTGATAAAATCTTGTAGCACCAACAAAGCTGTCATAATTTGCCTCTATGGTAACTTCCTAATATAATGAGAAATAAAATTATGAATTATATAAGTTTAAATAAGAAAATAAATGCAATAAAGTGTACCCAAATGATTCTAAATACGTTCCTTGCTCTGTGGGTTGCAAGTTTCGTAGCCAAAGGGATAAATAAAATTTTCATTTCGGATGCTCAAAGATCAACAGCAGGCGCAAGAGTTAGTGCAAAGCTTTAGTACCTTCGGTACGTTTGTGAGCATCATGCTGATATTCCCAGCTGGGAAGATCGCTGACAAGTTTCAATACAAGTACATCATGCCCATCGTCACTATAAGTATGATTGGAGTCATCCTCATTTTTAGCACGATTAAAAAACCTAACAGTATCTTCGCATAACCTAAATGAAACATTATTCAGATCTAATTTTAGATTCAATGAATTTCTTATAAGTTTACTTACTGATAGTAGTAATGCAGGCTATCTTTTGCTTTCAAAATGCCTTTACTGATAGCTTGCTCTCAAGAAACATTCCAAAAACAGTAAGAGGCACCATGATGGGAGTCTACCAATTCTGTGGTAGCATATTTAAATTAAGTTAACATAGGGTAAATGACGCTGTCTAAGATTGGAGGGACTCTGCATGATGATGTGGGGCCAGAGTACCCCTTTCTATTTATTGCTGTGCTAAATGTCCTGCTGCTCATTATGATCCTAACTTTAACATTAAAAGGAAAATTTAATCATTGAAAATAAACACAGGTATATAATCTATCGTATCAAAATTAATGGTTAACTTATCTTCATTAAGCATCTCATTAGCTAAAATTTATAGTGGAATAAAGCAAGTAAGGAATATCAATCTTCGTTTTGAATGGGAGGAATGACACACCTGCAAGAGGGGCATTCAAGTCTGATCTCCATCCATCTTTGCAAACACTGCACGTGATATCTATGATTACAAGGGGTCTTTAAGTAGTATTTGGCTTGTCTAAAGCCTTCTTAACCTACTCTGGAGGAGTTTAGACCTTAATTTTGGTCTTATTGCACTTCGTATACTAGTGAGTTCATGCAAATTACACATTCCCAATATATTATATCATTAAAATTCTCTATTAATTCATCTTCGATGCTTAAGAGATCATTTCTTTGTGAGCTATTTGTACTGGAAAGTGATTCAATATCAGCATTTTAGTTTGCTTCAGTTGATTGCCTATCTGATTATGTGCTTGCTGCTCTCTTCCTCAGTTCACTGTGGTTCTTGATTTTGACGAAGTAGTCATAGACATTTGGATTCCTTCTAAATCTTTTAGGGATGAAAAATCTAGGCCCCAATGTCTTCTGAAGGAAGATTATTACGACTTGTGCGATCAGAAATGCGATGAACACCATCCCAAAAACTATCGTCTACTCCTTAAAAATAAAGATACTAACTATCATTAATATCAATATAATTAAAGAGGAAATTATATATCTTTCCTTATCAAAGATATTTTGCGGGCATAATCTTGAATATATGGGCATGAAACTTTGAGAGAGAGTTATGCTGATGACATAAAACATAGTGGGTCCCTTTCGAGACCTATTTTGATAGTTCATGATTATCTGCGGAATCCAAAGCGACCCATTCAAAATGAAAAGTAGAGGCTCCACCTCCAAGATGTATCTGTTCATGGTGTTGAAAAAGATGCAAGTGAAGTCTATAAAAGAGACAATTATCAAAGATATTAATTAGACTTACAAAACTAGCAGTAGAATATGAAAAGCTTCCTGCGCAAGAAGGTGTAGTCCTAAAGAAGATATTAAAAAGAGAAGATAGGAAGTTACCATGCGAGAAGCGGACTCATGCTGAATCTTCCAGCACCAAATGAAAAGTCTGAATTGGAAAACAAATGACACCAGGAAGTACCAGAAAGCAGGCAGTGAAAGGTAATGCAAATACTAAAAGAAATAATGTTAAGACTTATTAGAGATTACGCTTTTTGACAAGGCCAGTTCTAAATGCATAGTGAAGTAGGAAATATTCCAAATTATGCTCAGCGCAAGACTCGTATAAGATATATTCATTGCAACTACGTTTGATAGATAATTTTATATAAAATATGATTCTGTGGCTAATTTTATCTGCCTAATTATGCTAAACTCTTTTAAAAATTAAAAACAATGAAATTGTAGCTTATATTTAGTTTATAAGCACATACCATGCAGATACAGGAGACCACGAACGAGTAGTAGAATATTTTACTCAGCACAACAAAAATAACTCTATTAATTATCAACATCAATTGATTCTTGCCTCATAGTAGCTTTAAACCCTTGCACAAAGCAAGGAGTTTTACTAATTTAGCTCTTGCTGATTAGAATGTTAAGAATTTTGTTGTTCTTTAATTTTGAGTCCTCTTCCTGCGTTTATGCTTTTCCTTCTTCATTATATATTTCGGCATTTTAATTACAAAATTAAAGTTTTAAGTTTCATTATCTTGAGTGTTTTCTAGTTGCAAAGTGACATCAAGATGGCAGGCTAAAACATGAATTGAAAAGAATAGTACTTACTCTCTAGCATAATTGTCCTTGGCTCATATTTCTTCTGCAGAGTTGCACCTACTCCAAACATGGTTATAGTCCTAATCAAATACTTTAAAGAAAAGTAGCAATTATTACCTGTTGGTTATGTTGACTGAGAAATTTGAGGAGGTGTTTGTAGTGAAGCTGACATCTATCAAGTTCTTTTTGTACTTGTCTTACTGTATAGTGCCGCCCACGTATATCTTCCCAAAAGCTGCTTCAATATCTGAATCAGCAAAAAACTCTATCAGAAACTCAGATTTGCCAATTCGCTGATGAAAAGTTGGTGAAAGTGATTCGGGATCTACAGTTTCTGGGATGTGCCAACTGCCAGCGTATAAACCCCCATAGGAAGTGAAATTTTTCACAAACTTGCGGAACAGAGAAGTCTAACACCTTTCAATAAATTAAATAAGGCTTCAATTTGCTGTGAGCTGTTGTAGAAAATAGAACTCTAGCTGAGCTAAATGCATTCTTCACTTGTAGTTAAGTTTTAAAACTATTGAACTAAAAATATCCAATTTTCCTATAAAACTTTTTTGATTTCTCAATTTTTATTTCGTCAATATCTGTCCATGGATGTGTCAAATTTGGTCAATTCTTCTAGGGCACTCTCCAATCTCTCAATTTCTTCTATCAGGTCATAGAATTCCTCTTGCAATTTAAAATTTATAATTGTCTCTCCCCTTTCCCATTAAGAAGGCTTAAGCTATCTCCTTATAGCAGTTCTAAATGGCAGAGAGTGAAAAAGGAAAGCCACGTTAATAAAATTGCAACTTTGAAATTTTTCATGTTTACTTCTAATCTTAATTTTATAATTAATTTATTAATCAATAAAGAAAATGAAATTATCAGCTTAATCAAATCTTATCTTGATTTTAATTTATAATGTTTTTCTTGCAATAGGCTTAACTCTAATACAAATATCACTACTGATATCATTAGGATCAGGGCTAATGAAAGGTGGAGAGTTGGTGCCAACATTCCGAGAGTGCAAGGACCAAAGTAAATTTACTTCAAATTTCATTCTCTATATAGAGTTCTGCAGCAGGTACAGGCTTCTCGCCCAAGATACCGTAAGATACAGAGAAGGCAATTCTTACTTTAAAATTATTTATTATCTTTTATCTTTTTGAGAAATATAAAATATGAAATCTATAACTTAGCTAATTAGTTCTCTCTAGTGAGATATTTCTATTTCAGTTATAAAATATTGAGTAAAGCATTTAAACTTTAATTAGATAAATTAATTTTGAATGATCTACTTTATGTACGATTTGGTGGAACAAAGCATCTCCATAGTAAGATACTAAAATATTCTTAATAAATTTTAGACAGACAACTCTATCGATGGTGTGTTATCTAATTCATTAAAAGTAAAATTTATATCTTATCAATGAGAGGATAGAAATCAGTCTACTTCGCAAAGTGCATGAGCTTCTCTCTCAATTATTTAATTAGCGTTCATATATTTCATCAATTTCTATGAAGGTGGCATTTCAAGTGTGCTAATCACAGATGAGTTAACTAATCCTAAGCACCTGGATGCCTGCCAATCTGGCTCTCAAATCAGCCAAGATCAAATGGACTTGCCCTATAAGAGATTCTTACCAAATATTTATGTTCTCTATTCAGAACCTCTAACTATGCAGGAGTAGACTGGTCGAACTTAGAGAAATTGAAGAATAGAGTGGCAGTCGTCAATGATTTCGAGAATAACAAGATAAATTTGAAGATGGAGGATGATGAGGACATCATAGATGTGAATGTTCAGCTCAGGCCTTTCAGATTGACAGTTATTGTAAATGAGAAACAGGCGATTGAAGTCAACTCACATGATTTACTTTACTTCGAGAACAAGAATATTGAGAGCGACAATCGTCTGCCTGAGTTTTACAACAAGATGGATAAAGTACTCGAGCCATTCTTGAATAACTTTGAAGAGGAGATGTAGGACACACTATTTAATAGGGAGACCGAGTAAACCTACCCAGAGTATGACTTCAGAGAATCTGTGGGCTTGTCTTTCAGTCTACATAGTTCTAACTTAAAGCAAATATTTTACTTGTATGGTCTGCCACTAAGAGCTGATTCCACTAAGTTGAAAGATACTGAAGATGTTGTTATAATTAGAATTATTTTGAAGAGCAAGAGCCTTACAGATTATACAACGTGGACAGCTATGAGTACCCTGCCTTCGATAAGAAGTCCCTATATTCCTCGCTTCCTTATTTAGTAGCTCATTCTTAAACCTTAGAGGCTGCAATAATTTGGATGAACTCTGCAGAAACTTATGTGGACATTTTCAAGCAAGATGAACAGCACTCGAACAAATATTTTTATTTATCATTAATTGGTGACCTTACTCAGTGAGTCTGGAACAATAGAATTCTTCATTATAACTAGCTCCACTAAAAATGGCGGTCCTCACAAGCTAATGAAGAAGTTATCGACTGTAACTGGTAAGACCCCTCTCCCTCCTTACTTTTCTTTGGGTTTGCACTACTCTAAGCAGTATGAGGAGTTGAAAACTTCTGAGCTTCAAAGCACCCTAGATATTATTTTATACGTTTAAGGCTAAGAACTTGCCAGTAGATTCAATCGCCTTGGACCTAAATTATGCACAGGAGCAGCAACAGTTCGTACTAAACTATGAAAATTTGGCAGATATCGCGAAATTCAATAACAAAGTGGAAAAATCTGGAAAGAGGGTAGTGGTTAATGTTAAGCCAAATCTTAAGAGTGACAATCTATACTTCGCTTTCAGAGAGGGTAACAGTGTGAATGTTGGTTAAGGTCTGCATGGAAGTAAACTGGAAGGAGCCTGGGTTAGAGATAAAAATCGTTGGATCTTTAAGGCGGAGAATAGCGAGAGTATTGAAGAAGTGTGGGTTGATTATCTTAATCAAGAATCATCAGCTTTCTGGAGGGGCCTATTTAATCCCAAGAAGTTTATCGGCTCTTCTCTTAACTATCATTACCAGCTATTCATGACAGAGCCAACAGTTTACAACAATGAGGAGCTCACTCTTGCAAAGGACGTTCTGCATATAGATAAGAATAACGACTTCTTCTATCACAAAGACTAGCACAACATATATGGACTTTTAGCTCACAAGGAGACTTACCAAGCTCAAATAGATAAAAATGGTGCCAAGAGCTTAAGACCCTTCGTATAGTCACGTTCTGCTTTCTTTGGAAGCCAAAAGTATGGAGCAATATTCACTGGAGACAGCACCCAAAGCAACGAGCAGCTTTAGCTATCATCTTCAATGTGTCTATCTCTCTCTATCGCTGGAATAGGTTTCTGCGGTTCTAATATAGGCGGAGTGAGTGGATCTATCCAGCAAGATTCATATGCAAGATGGGTCTAGACCTCAATCTTCCATCCACTTCTCAAGCTTACAATCACCAAAAAGTCATTAGAGAGAGAACTATGGGATCAGTAATACAGATTTGAGGCTATAAAGGAAGCTCTCTTCACTAGACATTCTCTAGCTCCCTATCTCTATCTTTTTTAAGGTTTAGTAAATTTGAATACCATGAGTTCCATCATCTCGAGAAAGAAGGAGTGCCAGTCATCAGACCTATGTGGATGGACTATCCAGAAGAAGTGAGTTATAACGATATGGATGGCTAGTTTATGTTCGGAAGCAGTTTTTTAATAGGTGTGCCTAACATCAACAAATGCAACGTGACTATTCCAGCCTCAGAGGACTTCTATGATTTAAAGTTTATCTAAATGGATTTTAACACTGGAAGTGTCGTTCCCTTCTCAGTAGAGCCAGTCATCATCAATCTAGATTAATGAATGATCTTTAAGCTTTAAAATGTGTAGAGGTTAAGGAACTGTGTGCTTTTGTGAGAGCAGGATCTATCATTCCGCGCAAGATGAAGAAGAGGTTTTCTCTCCTTCAATCTTTCAAAGACGGCTACACGCTCGACATTTATCCAAGTCCTCACGACAGCACAGCCAGTGGCTATCTGTATGTTGATGATTGGGAATCCCTCAACTACACAACGAATAAAGAGTACAACCTCTATCACTTTAAAATGAATTCAGACAAGTCAATTGAGTTCCATAAAATCCATGAGGGCTATAAGCCAAAAGTTGAAGATAGCAGACTCACTATTAATCAAATCATCATCAACGGAATCGATAAGTAAACTTTCAAGTTTAAGATAAGGGAGTTATTTAGTTTTGCTTGGGATATCCAGATGCCATGCTTGCAAAGCATTATGAAGATGGTTATTCTCAATACAAGGAAGTCGAGAAAGCTCAGATGATTATCACTCCAAGTGCAGACAAACTTTTTATTAAGAATCTCAACATCAATCTCCTAGATCTCTACGGTGGAGAAGAACCTTTTGTCTTCCTCATGTTCAAGTGATTACGTTATTTAAGTTTCATAAGACGACTAATTTAAGACTATCCTCTAAGGTTAATTTTTCAATGTGTGTTTGTAAAAATATTATAGATAATAATCATGAAAGCTTTCCAAAGACTCACTCATCTCTCAAGACACTCGCAAAAGCAGCTTACCAAGGCTCTGCAGTTGGCTCAAGCAAATCCCCTCTCAGCAAATAAGATCTTCTCTTCTCTTAGCACCGCTACTCTGGCTTCACAGCTGAGCTTGGTTTCTCAAATGAGACAGTTCTCTGTCTTCGATGTTCAATAGCAAGAGTTCAACTCTAAGTTGAGAGTCTATCTCTCATTCATTCCATCAATATGTATTTGAGAGGTTATTCCAATCAACTTGAAAACCTATAAGAGGGAGATTCAGTTCAGATAATCGAGAGCAACATCTAGAATCTAAGTTAACTTGCTTAGCAAATTATGTCCGAGCAGTTCCAGGAGTATCAATTCGCCGCACTTTCACCTTTGATTGACGAGATCGCTCTTTATAGTGTAAATTTGCAATTTAGAATAAAGCGCTTTCAATTCTTATTTCCCAATACATCTCATACTATTTTGTTTATCTAAAAGAACTTTGAGCAGCAGATCGCAGCTGGTAAAGCTTATCTGAGTGATGAACAAATCAAAGCCTTCGCTCAGTTTGGAGCTATCTTCGAAATCTAAACTCTTTAATTATAGAGTATAAGAAATTCAAATATGATATTAAGTTTACGAGAAGTCCTACTGGAGACACATTTCAAATCAAATAGCCAGTGGAAAGCATCAGTTCTCAGTATAATCCTTAATTTAATAATATGAAGGTAAAGAAAATATTTGATCTTAAGAATCTCTCTCTTAATTATTTATTGAGTGGAGGAGAGACTTCAACTTCTCACTATCTAAAAAACTTGCTTTATGAATAGCAATTAATTTGTATCTTGAAAGCAGCAGGCCAACTACCTTCTAAAATTCTTTCACAATTTTTGCAGAGACTGGTTCACAGCATTGATAGAATGAGATCTGACGAATTGCACCAGCTTGTGTGCATTCTTAGCAGCGAAGAGGCGAGAAGTATCTTTCCTCAAAGTCAAACCACCATCAGTTTGATAGATGCCTATTTTATTATAATCAAATTAAAGATTAAATGGATGATAGATCAAAAGCTGAGCAAGGTGGCAGAGGAATTCAATGGAGAGCAGTTTGGAGCAATTTGCCACTCCATGATGTCTATTTCGGCCGCATTCCCAGTGCCAGTTATTTATAAGCAGTTCCTCCAAGAGTCAAAGGCAAATGTGCTTCAACAGATTAAAAACGATGAGGTCCCATTATCTTTCATAGGCTCAATAACCCTCGCCTACAGAGAACTAGAAGGCAGCGTAGACAAAGAACTCCTGAAGACGATAGAGCAGTAAATCATTAACAACTGCCAGTAAATTAACATGGGAGAAGCCATTAGTCTGGTGGTCGCAATTGGAAGCTAAGCTCATAAGGACATCATCGAGATCTTGGATCGCATTATCGGAAGGAACATCTTCGAAGCCACCGCTCAAGATTTGCTCAATGCTCTCAAGGCATTCTCAGGAAGCTAGAACTCTCGTCCTAAGATTATTGCCCTGCTTACAAAGAAGGTGAGGGAGAACCTCGGCAGCTACAACGCCCTGGAAATTATGGAGATTTTGAGTATGCACATGACTGATGATGACTATGATAAGGATCTCTTTAAGCTTAGTGAGAAGTACCTCCTCAACAAGCTTCCTAATTTGGACAAAACTTTGCTTGTTGAGCTCGTCAAGCTATTCAACAGCCCCGTCCTGAAGGAGAGATAAATTAAGAGTCAGTTAATAATCGAATGTTTCTTATTTGATGAGATTCCAGATTTTGGAGGAGGCAGAGAACTTCTTGATGATGAATGCTCAAGACCTAAGCCTGGAGGAGTCAACCGATGTGCTCTACTTCTACGCCAAGAACAGACTTGGTTCGGAGACTTTGATCTGGAGGTTGACTTCTCAGCTGGCGACCCACAAGAATGAGATTGCTAACCTGCCTACTAAAGTTCTTGTGCAGGCAGTTGTAGCACTTGACATGGTCGGCAAGCAGGGTGAGCTAATTAGCCACATCTTCTCTAAGATCCATGAACACAACATTATTTAAATATATTGAAAAAGGGAAAATTTAATTAACATTGAATTAGATAAATCAGCAACTGATGAGCTATACCTGCTTGATACTATCCTCCAGAGAGATTATTTTATTACTCAAATATATTTCAAAACTAATTTTAAAAAAATTATGGTGGCATTTTATTCCGATTTAAGTAACAAATCTAAAATCACTTTATAAAATGCTATATGAGTATTTCATAATAAATTAGGAGTAAAATGATAAAACTATAAAAATAACTGTGCATACTTTAAATGATCTTTTTAAATTTGAATTAGATTTGATATATAACAGTCCCTTAGCTTTGAAAGTGGGACAAATCCTCGCAGGCAAACAATCCACAAAATGATAGTGAAAGAAGTTTATTTAATTCGCTAAGTCTATTCAAAACATTTGCAATCATCAAAGAATATGTTAGTTAAACTCCTTATTAGGGAATATTATAATAAAATTATGAATCATTCTACGGAGGAGGGAGTGTAGTCTCATGAGACTGCTCTTCACCAGGCTGAAGCCACGATCATGATACAGTTGGAATAAATGCATAGAACTAACGATGAGCAGGCGCTGATTGCTGGCTTAGAGATCCTGCACAAGCTCATTCAAAAGTATTACTTGCTCTTCTTGATTTCACCATATTTATAGTATTAAACATTGAGAACTTAATAGATGTTTCATGCATGGGATGAATGGTTTATCAAGAACCCCCATGATGAGAAGTACAGAACGATTAAGAAGACAAACACTGCCATTCAAAAGAAGCTGATGTCCATCAAGGGCATTCAAGCTTTGATCTAATCCCTAGGCTACTTAGATGTAGGTGACCAAAAATATATATATAGAGTCAAACTTCTACTTACTCTCTCTGCCCTCCCATCATGAGGTGTTTAATCCTAAGCTGTATAGATCGATGAGGAGCACTACGTGTTTGTGGGTGACTACTTCCTGATTTTGCTGTCCGGTTCCTCAAAGATTGAGGACAAGATCCAGGCTATGCGAGTGAAGTACCTCTCCCCCGAGGAGCGCAAGAAGTGGGAGATCCTGGAGCAGCAAAAGCAAGAGTTCAAAGAGCAGCAGCTCAAGAAGCAGGAGTACATGAGACTCATGCAGAGACAACAGGAAGAGGACAGGAAGTTTAAGGCTGAGCAAAAGGTAAAGTCCTCAGTCGCCAACCAACTCAACTTCGGGGCGAATATCAAAAAGTTTGAGCCACCTGTAAACAAAGGCGGCTGACGCTGAGCGAAGATTGAATCATCATCTCTTCTTCTAGAGTGAGGAGTAGGTTTTATGATAGATTTAGAAAATATAAAAAGTAAATTGAAGCTCTTAAAAGCACAAAAGAGGTCAACCTACATCATACTTTAAATTATATCTGACTAAATGTACCGGAGAGGAGGAACTTTTGTTTAAGGATCAGGCCCTAAACAACAACCTGAGGTTAATGACATCTTAACCACATTTGCTTATTTATTATCTTCAGACGCCAGAGCATTCTATTTGAGAAAGAGGAGTCTATCAATTTAAATGCATGTATTTTATTTTTATCAACAAGAGGATTTCATTTGTGGCAAAGTCAAACGATGAGGAGTTGTTACTAGCTGCTCATATATTTTTTTATAAGCTGGTCTTGATGTTCTGTCTAAAATATTGAAGAAGTAAAATAATATTTGCGGAAACTGACTTCCTTCTTTAGCATTAAACTCCCCTCATCCTTATTAAATTGCATTTTCTGCTTCTAATTATTGTGTGTGTGTGTGTGGTTTATCGAGAAGCCTGAGGAGGAGAAGTTCAGATCTCTCAAAAAGCAAAACGCGACCATCAAATAGAAGCTTTTGAGTTTGAAGGGTATCAGTGAACTTATTGTGGAGCTAGTTTTTGTGGAAGTAAGCTTTTGAGTTTTGAGGTGGCTGTGTGTTGTAGTTGGATGATGACTGCTTCTTCTTTGTGGGCGATGATATTGCCATCCTGAGGAAGGGGCACTGCAAAGTGGAAGACTTGCG
>JAJKFJ010024891.1:0-11369 GCA_027382625.1 Tetmemena sp. SeJ-2015 | reverse complement strand
GCATGGCAAGATCATTCAAATCAAGCATATAGAGTCAGATATGTACCTCACTCATACCATCAAGAGAAAGGAGAATAGAGTTCTAAATCTTTTCTTCAGCGACAAAAATAGATACTAGCTTAATAAATTGATAGATGAGTTGCCAGAAATATACGGCTCAGAAGCCTCTTGCAATATCCATTTTGAGCCAAGATCTTCTATAAATACTTATTGGAAAATTCTCTGCTCTCCTCATCACAGAGATCAAATCCAGCTTGAAAATGCAGTCAGCAAAGTGAGACTTAAGCCTCTTCATCTCCAAATGAGAAGCAAGGGACAGGCTATTTCAGCACAAGGACTTGAGCTAACTGAGTAAGATGGAATATTCTATAAGTTCTTTGCTCTGGAGACAATCACCCAAAAAGATATCAATATGCAACTAAGAGCGAGCATAATTGATTAGGTTAATCAAGGTCTCATAGAATAGCAAAGATTCATTTGGGTTGAATACTTGAAATACAATAAGCAGGACAACAAGTACGAATTTTCTAAATTCGGATCATTGAATGATGAGGACAAGGGCAACTTATTTGACTCTTTTAAGATCCACGAAGTTGACGTCTATAAAGCGAAGGCCTTTGAGTTCCTATCCTACAGCTTCAAATCTTTTCGGCAGTTTGACTTCTATTAGGCAGTAAGATTTAAATTCTTTAAATATGTTAATAGGATAACGACGAAAGTCAAGAGTATGAGAGAATTCTGGGCGTAGTAAAGAAGCTGAAGAAGTTTGTAAAAAATAAGCTTGAAGGGTTTATAATGATTGATGAGCCAAGTGGGTAGCCTTATAAGGAAGCTTAAAGCATGTTGAAAGAGGCATTTGTAATAGATGAGATAGCAGAGTTGGTGGATAATATTTGGCCAGATGAAAACTACCTTAAATAGGACTTCACTGGAAAAGCGTTCTCTAATAAAGAGCAGCGATATCCCTCAGACGGATAGTCATATTCTAGCAAAACATCCTCAATTCAATCTGATTCTAATATATCTGAAGAAGGAGGTAATACTTTTAGATATAGTTAATGAATATTGTTAGATGAGGATCCGCACAGAGATACTAAAGTTCTCTTGGCTGAAAATATATTTGAACTACTTAGGTTACTAGTTGATGGAAATTTGCAACTACAAGAATTTGTATTTTTTGAGATAATGATTTTTATTAGAAAAGGAATTATTTTTAATAAAATTCACTTCTAAAATAAAAAAAATAATTTAGATATTTTTTATTATTAAGTCGTAATTAACACAATAATTATCTTTTGCAAAGAAAGAATGAAATTCCTATAATAAATATATTCAATAGCAAATTTTATCAATATAATTAACATAAATTGGAGTAAATTGTAATTATAAAATTTATTAGAGATAGTTCCAAACATCTAAAAATTTGTAAAAATTAATGTTTCTTTAATCTATTTTAGTTTGGATCTGGATTCAGAGAAAATCAAGACTATGAGTTTTAAATTATTTCTTTAGTTTAATGAGTTATTCAACTATCTAGTTAAGAATTGCGATACCTATGCTGACTACAAGGAGAAGACTAAGTACAATATCATCTTTTATGATAAAAATAAAGCATTTAATAAACTGCAAATAAATTTCAATCTTTTTTATGGAACTATAAAAAATTATTCGGAATTAATTATGAACATTCTTAATTTAGTGATTAATCTTTTAGTTCATTAGAAAATTGAAGGTATGCAATTACTATATTTATAGGTTGAATATGAATACATGATAGAGGGTAAGCAAAACCTAATCAAGATAGAGAAGAGGAGAAAAGTGATATATATTAAATTAGAGATAGTTTAAAACATTATGTTTTTAAATTTAATGAGGGAGTCAGCTCCAGCTAAAGAACATCTGTAATTGCCATTTATAACTCCATCAGTATCGTTTTAAGTTTTAGTGTCTTTGCTTTGAGTAGTTGTTTTAATAGGGTGAGGGTAGACTCCTTTTGGATGTTGTAGTCAGAGAGGGTTCTGCTTGTCCTTGTTGAAGATCTTGTTGTGGATGTTGTTCAAAAGTACTCAAGTGCAAGCATACTTTAGAATTTCCTTGAGCTTGCCTGCGAAGATGAGTCTCTGTTGATCGGATGCCCTCGTTACTCTAGGTGCTTGCCTCCTCAGTTGTCACCCTCAAGTTTTAGAGGTTGAGCTTGTTGTTGTTGATGTAGTAGTGGTTGTTGTAGTTGATGAAGTTGTTGAAGTAGACATTTAAATTAAAACAACTCTATATTTAAAGCGTAATATAATATGAATCACACAACAAGGAAGCAAACTTAATGTATTTCTAAGTTAAACCAATCCACGATCATGTATTCATATTCACCCTATAATACATTTTTTAGAAAGAGAACTCTAGTGAGATAGAGTTGAACTTGTTCTCAATCTTGAGAAGCTTCTGTATCAACTCAAAGGGAGAGGCAAATAATTATCACTAAAAACTTCTCCATGACATGTTCTTCAACAACAAAGTTGAAAGACATAAATTATTTATCTTTTAAGTTGAGGGAATCAAATTCAAGGTATAGGAAAAGCAAACTAGCAGATACAAATCCACTGTCAAAGCAGGCTCGATGATTGACGATAACCCAGAAGCTAAGTCTGTCAAGAAAATTCAAAAAGATCTAAGATAGATTGAACAACAAAGAGATTCTCAATTAATTTTTAATAAGTAATCTATTTCTTTATTCTTATATGAAAAGTAGAAGTCTCAAAGATAATTTAGCTAATGAGAGTACAAAAAACAATAGCAATGAAGATAAGTTAATTAGCACTGTCAGAGTTGGACATCTGGATGTTATTTAGGAATCACGCATAGATCACACTTGCAATGAAGAAATAGAAGAAAATAAACAGAACCTGAATGTAGATACTGCTGCTGTAAAAAAGTAGAATGAAGCATTCACTCCTCGCAAATTCTAAAATTTTATAATATCTTTCAAAGACGGTCGCTCAAAATTTATATAATTAAAGTTTTTAATCGCAAGTAGTACTTAGGCAGTAAGAATCTGCTAAAAGATGAAGATGATGAGAGCTATAAGTAAGGAAGAGTAAACTATGAAACTGTAGACGGGACTTAAGATGATTTCTTGATAAAACAAATTCATTAAGTGAGCTTGGACAAGGTCACAGAAATTATGCTACTTCGGAATACTCGTAATACAGATCTTCTCAGAGTTGAACTCTATTTCTTTGCAGACCTTTGCTATCATATGAACTTTGGGTGCAAGTGCAGTAATTTCAGCAATACCACTGTCCAAAATATTTTGAGACTCTTATCTGACTCAAATAGCTCTTTAGATTCCAATCTTAAAGCTGGTCTTGCTCGAATTTTAAACACTATCTTAAGGAATAACGATGACAATATACTTCAAAGACCTTATTTATATTGTAAACTCCATAATTTTAAGTGATATTTCTTGAGGATCTATGAGAAACAAGAATTCTAAAAACCGTCAGTTCAAAACTTCATGACTTCACAAGAGATTCGTACACTTGTCAAACTCACTAGAAGTAACTTCAGGCAAATTTCAGTTGAAGGGCTACAATCTTTTTCTGAATATGATTCTGAGATTATGAGACTGACATAGTATTTGATCCAGTCAAATTTGATATTTGAGAAGGACTTCACAGAGGGTTATAACTACGTGCAGGATATTTTTGAAGATGTTTCTCGTCTACATATTAAAATATCAAGCACAGGAGAAGTTACTACTAGCAATTTAGCTAGAACTTAAACTTCCCTGCTAATTGGAAAGAGAGAAACTAGCTTGAATCTAGATGAATTTTAAAAGAACTACTCTAAGATAAGGTATACACATTTTAATTTATTTAATTATAAACTTGTAGAAAATTGCTAGAACAGTATTTAAGTCTTGGAAACCAAGGGTTGCATCTCAATCCATTCGCTTGGAAAATGCAAAATGTAGAGAAGCTCTACTCAAGTTAAGTTGAGAGACTGGTAAATGCAGAAAAGTCTAGATAGATTTTAATACGAGAGTCTGAGAAAGACAATCAAAAGATGGTATGAGTTTCTTATTAATTATAATGCTAAATAGGAGGGTGCAAGATTAGAAACAGTCAAGTTCTTCCAATCAATTTAGTATTTCATAAGTATTAATCAATTAGTCTATATTTAAATGGTTGATAAATCTAAGATTAGATTCCTTGCTCACAAACATCGTCAACATGATAATGAGTTATGTGTTTATTGAGTTTTTGACATGTTCTTTACTTAGATAGAGTCTTACTTGGAGAGGGAGGATTCAGACTTGGACTAGCTGATTAAGAACCCTGAAAGGTATTTTACTTTCTCATACATGTAAAGGTTGATGAATGATCTGCTCAAGGGAGGAACCACTCACACCGCATCTGAGGAGCAGTACTCGTTCTTGAATGACATATTACAAAATATAATTAAATCTAATCTATACTTCACTTTGTTTTTGTCAAATAGTAAGAGGGGGTGCTCAAGTAAAAGCAGGAGAGAGCCGAGCAGAAATAATAATGGACCTAGAAGAAATGTATCAGGAATTTCTTAAACAGCAACTCAAGTATAATTTATTGGCTTTAAATAATTTATATATTTAATAAATTTCTGATTAACCTGAATAATATAAATTTAAGATTTAAACTTTACCAAATTATAAGTTCAATAAACAACAAAAATTAAGTACTGAATGCATTATAAAAGAATTTTAAATTTATTGAGTCTATCTTATATTTATGAGATAATATCTTAATATTTTTGTAGTGCTAATAAATTTTGTATTAAAAGTAAGAGAGCCTGGCCAAATCAAGAGCAGGATTTTCAAGTCCAATAAAGCATCATTTCTTAACTGAGGGCGATGAAATATCTTAAAATGAGGATTTATCCAGAAATAATATGCTACTAGAGAACTAAATAACTCCCAGGAGAAGGCAGATTAAATTCATATTTCATTTTAATTCATGAGTTCTATTATTGAAGAAGAAAGGCAATTCACAGAGAATGAAGATATTCATTAAACCAAAATTATAATTAAAATTATTCTAAGTTGTATTAGAAAGATTAATTATATATTAAATGAATGTAATGTTTTTAAAAATGAGCAATGACATTTATTTCTTAATTTGAGCAATATAAAAGTTGAGGAAATCGTGGAGGAAAATGAAGAAAAAGAATAATCTGAACAGGATAAAATAATTGAGGTATAATAATCTTAAAATCTCATAACAAAGAGCTATAATTTCTTGAAGAAAAATATTGTAACTCTTTATAAAACGTATTAAAGTAAGTTTTAAAAGTTTTTAAAAAATATATTGCAGATAAAAGGGAAGCCGGTGAATTGGAAGACAAGGATAAATTAGATAAGTAGAAACAACGCAGGCAGTTCTTAGACATCCTGATAGATATATTTGTGAACACTTCAAGCGACTAGATCCAACAAGAAACCATAAGAGCGATCTATAAGTATCTAAACCTCAAGAGAGAGCTTCTACTAGATCTTTCCTAAACAATACTCATTTTCAAGCAATCAGATAAGGGAAAGATTCCTCATTCCTATTTTTTAATTTTAAGATCTTAAAGGTGAATGAAGCAATGAAGAGAATAAAGTAAATCTGCCAAGATTCAACGGTAAAACATTCACTCGATTAACTATTTATAGACTTGGGAGATACCCTCTCAAAATGAAAAGAAGAAGCAGGAAGATAATATGGTCAACGCCCTCGATGATTTAGATCAAGAAATCATTGAATAACCTATCCTGAGAACTACTACCAAGGGGGATCTTAGTCTGCAGCAAATTAAGACTAAAAAGTTTGAGTACGCGTAAAAAATAAAAGAACACCAAAAGAATCAATCTCAACTTATTCAATAGCTCTCATTCACAAAGTCTAATAAGTCTACCATTGAAAAGATGAAGCAGATTGATCTTCTCATTGAAAATCTAGAAACACTGAATGAATTCTTCCAATCTAACTAATCAAGTAAATTCAACTTGAAAGGGATGAATATATATTGTTTTAAGGGTTGTCTAATAGCTCATACAAGAACCAAGTAGAGAAATATGAGTTTTATTTAAGAGCTTTGCCTTCTGAAGAACTGGACTCTCATTTGACCTTCATGCAGCCTGAGCTTTAATACTCTTTTCTAGCCATATCAGGATAATTGCAGTTAATGAACTTTATCAAATATCAAAAAGATCTAAGACAAGAATTAAATCTATTCGGATTAGATGATTGGTTCTTATTTTTTGTGTGAATAAATTTACTAAAAATATTAATTCTCAATATATTTTAAGTTTATTTTTTTATTTTATAGAATGTACTATTTTAAATAAAGAGAAAAGGAAAAATGTATATAAACATAAATTTAAGATAAAATAGATTGGTGAATTTTGGAATTAAAAAAGAGAGGTTTCAAATGCATGAGAATAGTTTTCTTTGGAACTAAGCCATCTCAAGGCAGAATATTCTGTGAGGCAGATTGCGAAAATGAAAGAATGCTTTTTGCAATTAAAATCTTAGTGGCTTACAAGAAATGCTATGAAATTCTTATTAAGTTTGTTTTCCACAATAAGACCATCACAAATATAAATTAATTTTTATTTTACCACCAAAAAGTAAGTAAATTATTAGTCCTTATTGTTTGTAGAGTGTTGTTGGATGATCTAGAGGAGGTATTGCTTTTCAACTCAGAGTACTACATGCAGTCTAAGATGAGTTACCAAATAAGTCTCTATGAATTTGAGTTGTTGAACGACATCCTTCAGGACAACTCCCGCATACAGCAAATATCCTCAACCATGTCCACTAAAGTCATAAACCTAGTTCAGTTCATTACCAAGATAATTGAGTTTCCCAAGAAACCATTCCATCTCTCTCCTCAAATTCTAAAAGTCTACTCCAGCATAATTAAAACCCTTCATGTTAGTTATAAAATTATATGTATTTTTTATTTTGCATTCTGTTTAAATAAAATTTTGGATTTTTAACGACAATATAATTAAACTAAATTAAAATTATTTTTAAAATTTAATTTGTAAATTTTTGAAGTTTTAGTTAGAACCATTCGACATTTTAAAAGCTATTGGGTTAATTCTATTTCGCATTAGAAATTAAGAAAGTAATATTTTCCATTGAACAATAAAAGCAATAAGTAAATTTAAATTAAAGATAAAAAATATTCAAAATATAAATAGTAAACAGTATCTGAATAAAATTCAATTGCTATATTTATAAATATATTCTCATTTTATAAGCAAATGAATAGTAAAATAAAATAATAAAAAATTACTCTAGTTATGTGATTTGAATATCGAGCTGCGATAATCCTAGAATAAATGATTCTATTGTGGATATAATCCTCAAGGAAGAGGTGTTCTTCTAAATTCAAAGCCTGCTTCTTGGCATAAATATGAAAAAATTAAAACTAAGTCCAAGCGAGTAGTTTAATCTAATGGAAAAATTCTTAGGAGGAATTTCACAAATTCTCAAAAACTCAAATGTCAGGATGATCAAAAAGAAATTCTATCAAATATTTCCAAAGATAAACAATTATTTCATTTTGGCAATTAGTTTTATTCAATCAAGAAACTTACTTCAATCATTTGAGGGAGTTGTTTGGAAAATCATGTGAGAGCATTAAGCAATCTCTATAAGGTGACGAAAGCTCTAAGGGTGGTTCAAAGAGCAACTCACTCTTGCAGAAGAGTCAAAGTAGATCTATATTAAATAAAATAGAAGATGAGATTAAATAGAATGGCCAAAAATTCTTAAGAATTTAATAAATTATGGCCTTAAATTATTTTACTTTGTCACTCACCATAGGAAATTATTTCGGCCATTATCAAGAGATTTTCCGAATTTATATTACCAGGCGCTTTGGCCTGGAGTATTTTATCCTTTTTTGACTTACCATCGACAACTGGAGAGTATTTTCAAATCTATCAATTAAATAAGGTAATCATTCACTTAATAAAAATTGCCTTTTAATTGCTCAACTTTGTGTATTAATTTTTAACTTGAAGATAATATTAGTTGCACTTAGAGCCCTACTAAAATATGAATATATCTTAAGAGTTGAAAGTTATCTGATAATGATCTTTAACAAGCTGTTCTTTGATGTGAAAGGCACAGCTAAATAAATCCAAGAATAAGTAGAAGAGCTTTTTAAATTTATTTATAGCTAAGGATTTTCATCCAAGCAAGGGAAAGAGATGTAACCATCCTAGAAAGCTATAACTTACTTAACTACTCGGAATATATTTAGTTACAATAATATTAAATAAGTAATAGTTTAATAAATAAATTAAATATAAATATTTTAAATAGAGTTTAGGACAAAATTTTCAATTGAATCTCTTAATTTGTATTGTAATTAACAGACATCAATTTATGTATTAAAAACATTTTGCGAACTTTTTTACTAAATAAAATATCATATTTTAGAAATTTTAGAGATAATGACCTTTTAAGTATCAAGTTAAATGAGAATTATTTTTTATTTGTTTATTAATTTTCTTTATTATATTAAAGAATGGGCTGAATTTGAAATCTTTGATGAGTCACTATAAGAATGCTAAGAATTTTGTACTAAAAACTTGCCCAAATTCTTCACCAATTAAGCATCTCAAAAGAAAACGTTTTAAAGGACCCAGACATTCCTATCTTAATGCAATCTCAGTAGTAGGCGTTCTTCAACCAAAGATATGCAGCTTAAAGGCCTCTCAGTATTTAAAGTTATATTATTTTACCAGTTTCAAACTAAAGTTCAAAAGACTAAGTTGAAGAAGCTAATTCTAATTTTGAATCTACTTCCTCAGAGATAGCCAAAAAGTTAAAATCCTCTTTCCAGATGAGAATGAACTCATTAGTTTCCTCGATGAAACAGAACCAATTAGCCACCAAGAAAGAACAACTATTCAAGATATTCAAATGGAATACACTCCATGATGAATAACTCAGAATTTAGCTCAAGAAAGAACAGAGAGCCTTCTCAGAAATCCTACTCAAGAAGTTTAAGCTAGCAGATGAGAACTCTGCCGAGAATGCTAATTAAAGATACTATCTCTTCTTTAATAAACTGGTTCAGTATTCTAACCTCTTTCTTGTGGATAAAGACAAACTAGGAGATACCAAGGTCTTAGTAGAAATATTCTCCCAGTTCATTGACTTAACAAATGAAGCGTAATCTTATAAGGGAGAGGGTTTTGAAGCCAAAACTATAATTTAGGAGAAGTTGCATTCAATTGGAGCAGTTTAAATGGCTCTTGATATGATGTGCTCTGAGAATAATGAATAGATAGATGAGCTATTTCCTCAACTCCTGTATTTCTCAAATAGAATCCTCGATGGAGCAGACAACAATATTTAAGATTTCTTCACTGAGTATCTCACCAAGAATGAACACGCAATTATAGTAAATTTATAATAAAAAAATTATGATGTAGTATAATCAATTTATTTGTAGAAATAATCTGTTTGAGAGGTGCTTCAACTTTTAATTTAAACTTGATAGACAAGGAAATAAAGATTCTTAGATAAAATGTACCAGCATCAGGTGCAGATAAAGAAAAGACTGATTACTCCTAAAAGGCTACTTAAGTTCAAAAAGTTCCCAAAGTTTATGATAAAAAGATTAACGTCACTAAATAAATTCTTAAGTTCTTTAAAAATCTCTGCGAAAACCATAACACTAAAATGCAGCTACTCGTTGGAAATCAATAGCATCCTGATAAAAACTTTGATATGGTATCACTTACTGTCAACTACCTCCACGCCCTTATCTCTAATATAAATCTCTCTAAGCAAAATTATTCCAACGCTTAGAACTGCTGCATATCACTGGCTGAATATATCTAAGGACCTTGTTTTGTAAATCAGAACAGAATCAAAGATGCTAACTTCTATCAGCTAGCAATTCAAATCTTGTCTTCGTCATGGGTTGGCATGTGGCATCAGGGAAAGGTCACACCAGTTATGATCGTGTTTTAGTAGGCGATATAAAAGCTTATTATATATATACCCTAGCGGGGTGTTTAATTCTGATAATATAATCTATAATATAATCAAATCTTGTCTTTGAAACCATACCTAGAAGACGTAAATAAGATCTCGCAAAAAGAATAAGAGGAGGGCAAGGATTGTGAAAAGATCAATTTTGGACTTAAAAAGAGAAAATCTCTCAACTCAAAAGTTCAATTTCAAACCAAATTTGACATATCTGAGAAAGAAGAAGGGAGCTTTGCAAATCTTAAATAGGATTAAGCGAAGAAAGATGAGTAATAGTAGAATTTTAGTGTCTCTAATTTCATGATTCAAAAGCTAAAGCTCAATGTAATTTTATGATGTTTTTATTTATATTTTAGTGTACAATTATCTTATTGAGTCTTCTCGAGTAAAGATCAAGTGATGATCCTCTGTTATTGTCAATGAAGCGATCAATTCCTCTGGAAATAATAAAGTAGAATATAGTTTACGAGTACTTCTTGTTTAGCAAAGATTACAAGAAATTCTTATCAAGAGAAAACTTCTTTAGACACGTGCTGACACAGAGTGATTATGAAGTGAAAGAAGAATTGATTATCGAGGTTGGGTTCAATCTCTACTTTTTGCTTAAGAGATGGTCAGAGCATAAAAAGACCAATGAAACTTAGCTTGAAGAGTTGATGAACTTCGTAGAGAAGGAATAAGAGAATGGCAGCTACTTCTTTGGGGTGTTCCAAGAAATGTATTAGCTTTATAAATCTATTAGAAAAGATGTAAGCAAACTCTATCGAAGGCACTTCAAAGGGGAGTAAGTTAAATAAAAAGGATTCCACCAAAGATCTAAGCTTAAAGATTTCGTGTATTAAGAATAGAATCTAAAAGATGCATTACAATTCTTCAAGTAAAATTCAGCCTAAATAGATGTTCTAGTCAAAAGTGACATTGAATAAGTGCAATTCCCTTACATGCCCTACTGCACATATCTGTCTGAGGAAGAAAAAGTTGAGTTTTACAATTCTCTGCCAACAGATAGAGATAAGGAAAAAATCGAAGTGCTAGTAAATACTTCAACAGATCTAATTAGAAGGATGAAAATTGAGTACCAATTCAAAAAGTTTTTCTTTGGATATCCAGTGATTGGAGAACTAGTATACCATACAGAACTTTGGAAGACAATGGCATTTTATGTTATCCTTTCCCTTAACATCATGAATCTTTACTCATTCTCAGCTAGTAATGATCATGACAGGCTTTATAATCCAGTTTTCATGGGGCTATCTTCCGTTGAAACTTCTATCTTATACACCATTTTGGGACTTATTTAAATAGCTTTATCCATATTGATAAACTTCACAA
>JAJKFJ010024890.1:0-11371 GCA_027382625.1 Tetmemena sp. SeJ-2015 | reverse complement strand
GAGGATCTTCTAAGAAAAGCAATTTGGTGCTTAAATAAATTGAAAAATGACATATGCTAGAAAAATCAATCCTTAATTTAGGAAAATGATGAACTAATCGATGAGCTGGAGTTATTTCGACAAGATGCTCTCTCTAAATTGTCTAATTATAAACAAAAAGCTTTCAGCGCGAGTGATATTGATGAATCATAATTTGCCTTACTTGAGAAAATAATAAAAGAGACAGTTAAATCAGAATCCAAACTTTAAAATATGTCCAAGCTTTTGAACGCCCACAAAAATTAGTTGGAGAAATCTGCTAATAGGTCTAAATTATTCTCAAAAGATCAAGATATAGCTCAAATTTAATAAATTCATGAGGACTTGAAGGAGTAATATGCTGCTCTCTAGCAGATTCAAAAAGAGAACTGCAGCCAAATAAATCAGGATCTTATTAGAATATCTGAATTAAATGACAGCTTTAAAGCGGCTCAGAGTGGTAACTCAGATCGATTGAGAAACCAAAATTTAGAGAAGCTAAATCATCTTCTCTAAGAAGTTGCAGATTAAATATCGGGACTAGATCAAGGCATATAAGATATTGATAAAGAACTTGAAAAGCTACAAGATGGCAATTTAAATGAGCAGGACAAATAATTGATAAAAGACCTGATGAGATAAAAAGATTCTCTTATGAAAAAACTAGATGACTGTAGAAATTTGAAAGATAAACTTGGTTATGACTTAAAGAAATATGAAGAGGGTAAAGAGGGAGGAGATTAGGATAATTCAGTATTGGAAAAAATAGAATAGCAGCTATAAAGTTTAAAAGACTCTAAGCTTCCAGTCATCGAAAAAGAAATGTTTGATCTGTAGAAAAGGATAAAGTAAGAATTGAATTAGTAGAGGAAGAAGCTAAAGGATCAACTCTAACAAGCTTAGCTTGACCAATAAATTATTCTGGATGATGTGAACAAGAAGATTCTTTGGTCTGAAGCAGAGCTAGATAAAATCGAAAGAAGAGCTTGCCACTACTTGACCAATTTCAATTATGGAGATCAAGAAAGAACATTAGAATTCGATAAGAAAGTCTTTGAGCAAATTAAAGAGTTGCAGACATCTATAAAGCAGCTCCAATAATCCTAGGAGAATATTCTTCACCAAATCAAAGACACTCATTTGAAGAGTAGTTCTAGTTACAATCTGCTTAAATTAGCATAGCATGATCATGGTTCCAATACAGATCCAATTCTCGAGCATTTGAAAGAGCAACTCAATCACATACATAGCTAGAATTGCCTACTCAACTCAGACTTAGAGGCATGCCAAGACATCAGGATAGATATTTAGAAACTCGATAAGTTAGAGCTAAGTATGGAGAATGACTTCACTAAGAAGGATAGAAAGTATAGAGAATGTATAGTAGCTAAGAAAGATAGAGAAGATTTCATAAGCAAGCTATAAACCAAAGTTGAGGAACTAAAGCTGGCTCTTAAAATTAACTCTGAAGAGCTCAGTCATGTGAATTAATATAGAGATTCTATTTATAATCCTCCTGCTGAAGATGCTTAGTTCATTCTTATATATCAAGAGCATATACATTAATTTGAATTAATTTGATACTTTTTAGCAAGTTAGACTTAACAAGGCCTAGCACTAATATGCAGATGAGAAAAAGTTAGAGCTTAGCATAATTAAATCCAGAATTTATGAACTTAGCAAAGATCTTGCTCTCATAGGAGATTAAAAGGTACCATACCATGTACTAGCAAATATCTCAGATGAGTAAATACAATTAAAATTTATTTAAATACTTTGAATAAGAAGATTTTTAATTTGATTGAGTTAAAGAAGCTTGAAGCTGATCTCAACTAAATTTTAGAGTCTCTATCTTTGAATGATAAATATGGGAGTTTTTGTTTAATATTAGATGCATAGCTTAAATCTTTGTAGCAGACAACCTAGAAGCTTATAAATGTAAATCAATAGCAAGGAACTAACTAAGTTGATAAGGCCCTGGCTTTTAACAAAAATAAGTTGAATTAGATCAATGATAGAATACAAGAAATTCAATCCAAGCTCAATCTTTATGATTTCATAGTTCTCAATTATAAACTCCACTTATCCTATTTATGATGGTAGTCTAAATGAAGGACTACAGGTTGCAAAAGACTAGCAATAAAACGATCTATACGATGCCCTGGTAAGATTCATCTTAGAATCTTAAAATTACACTTTCAATCTCCTTTTCTTAAGCATAATTGTTTTATAGAAAAAATTAGGCATTGAGTCAGGATTCTTTTCAAGTGAACTTAAAGAGCTAATTGAACTGCGTGATACTCTTCAAGACCAAGATAAGGTTCTCAGAGAGCAGTTCTTAAATTTGAAGAAGAATAAGTCTCCAAGCTAAATTTAAGATCTCTAAAATCTACTTTCTTAAATAAAAGAGTAAGATAAGCTCCTTCTATTTACAACTATTTAGGAATGGGGAAAATTAAGACGACCTATTAGCCAACTTGGATAAAAAGAATTCTGAAATGGATAAGAGACTAATAGATTTAGATGCTTTACTGCAATCTCACACCATGTTTAGAACTCTGTTGCAGGATTTAGATACTGCTATTGAATAGATAGATGAGAAACTTTCCTCCTAGGCTGAAAAGCAAATTTAAGTTGCAAAAATGCTTGAAAGCCTCAAGAGGGTTCTCTCTGAGATGGAGCTAGGAATAGAAATGGGAGATTATAAGATGAAGGAAAGTTTTATTGTCTAAAAGCAAGAGGACTTAGCAGAAATTGAGGACACCATCATAATTTAGTTATCCCCATTCTATAATCTTTTTGGCTGAAGAGTAGAAATAAGCAATTGAGCAAAGTCTTCAACAGCTGAATTAGCAAAAGTTAAGATACTTGGAAGATCAGTAGTCTTCATAAAATAGAGAGGCACCCTCAAACTTAGACACAGACCAGTTGTAAACATTCCTGGAATAGAGCCAAGATATCTTTGATAAGCTAGAGTCGTAAGAGCAATATATAAATTTAACTTCTCTTGTTTAAGCAACTGTTGAGTAGTTGCCAGAGGTCTCTGGCTAAAATAAGGAAGGAAGTGGGAACCGCAGATGTGCCAGAACTGATATAGCAGAGAGAGTCAGAGTTGACAGATCTGAACTAGAAAATCAAGAGACTGGAGAATGAAGTCACAGATATATAATTCCAACTTGGCGAAGATGAGTTGACAGTAAGAAGAGGGAAGAGTTCCAGCAGAAGTAATAACTCCAGAGGAGGCTCCAGCCAAAGAAAGAACCCTTTCGAAAAAAGCTAGGAAGGGACTTAAGTTAGTGCTGAATTAGCAGAGCTAATAGAAAAAGTTGAACTCATCAAAAATTTAAAGTGTCAATAAATTTACTTATTTTACAATAAATGAGAAGGTATAAATCATGGGGGTGTTGAGAAATGAACTTGCTCAGTATTTAGCGATGCCAAAGAAATTAGAAGACCTAAACACACTTGCAGATGCCATCTAAAAATCTAGAAAGCTTGGATAACTATAAGTCTTTTTTTAAACAAATTGCTAAGATCTTTACAGAACTCGAGCATTATCTAACTGTTTAGAATAAACTGAAGAGGAAGATTGGAGGCATGGATATTGCAAAGAGACTAACTGATCTCAAAGATAAAGAAAATGATCAGAGAGAGAGGCTAGAAAGGATTAGAAGTAGACTTGAAGAAATAGGAAAGGGAGCCTCTGATTGTGATGGCTACACTTCTAATTCAGAGGAAGCAACTTTTATTGTAAGTTTAGAAACATTCCTAATACTTTTGTAGGAGACACTCCTGAATGAACTCCCTGAAATGATGAATAAGCAAGTCAGCTCTATGGATAATTGTGACTATATCAATACTTAAATCTAGCAGATTAAGAATGCTGCAGCTAAAATAAATTAATTAAAGATTCATAGAATAAGGATAATAAATGCATATGCTAAATTACATGCAATTTTGCAGAATTAAGTTTAAAATGCTATAAGTAAAAATAGTTTGATGATATTCTAAGAATGTGTATTTTATAATCAGAGCAGTCAGAATTCTAGCAGCAACAAATTATGGAATCAATAAATCAGTAAGAAGCAACTTATTGTCATATGATTTCTATGTTTAGGGTGGAGGACAATTTGTAATTGAATGAAAAATCTGTCTCCTTCTTGGAGCGGCTAGTTGATAAACTTGAGGATCATTTCTATTCAATGAATGTTAAGAAAAAGCTGGAGAAGAGACAACTAGAACTGAATGAACTCCTTAACATCGGAGAAGATTTTGCGGAGAAGCTTCAAGATATAATGATTTATTGAATTGCATATAACTATTTAAAAAGATATGCAGGAACATCTGATAAGTGATATTGAAAAGATAGATCAGAAGTCTAAGATTTCAACTCCACTCCAAGATCTCTTAGTAGACGAAAAGGGCAACCCAGTCAATTTACTTGAGGAGCTTCTACTATTATTTTATACAAGTAGGAAATGATCTTAGGAAAATTCTGGGCAGCGTTTCTCGACTGTCAGAGAAGAATGACGACATCAGATAGAAAAGAGAATTGACTTAGCAAGAATTCCAAGAGGAGATTCTAAGATTTGTTTAAGGTTATTTCTTCGTTTTGTAGTTCTAAGCTCTCAAAGTTATTTGAACTTATTGAAGAATGGGAATGTTAGCAATATCGAAGATGTCTTTCAGCTACTAAGAGCAAATGGCTTAATGAAAAAGAAAATCATAGAGCTTATTAAACAGCTAAAAGAAGTTTCAAAGAGAATGCGGGAAAATAAGGCAAAATACCATGAGATTTAATATCTTATAGTTAAGTTTATAGTGATTATAATTTTTTTCAGATCAGAACCAGACTTGAAAAGCAGGGACCTAGAAAACTTTATAAAGCTGTAAAGGGAGATATGGTTGATGAGCTTTTGGCTGACTATATAAACAAGCTAGGTTGTCCTGTTCCAATTAAGAGGCTGGGGAACAATTAATACACCTTTGGTACTAAGAAGATATTTGCGAAGATCATAAACGGAAAACTTGTGATCAGAGTAGGAGGTGGATATATGGGAATCGAAGAGTTCATGATGTACTATGGCTAATAAGAGCTTCAGAAGATTCAAAAAGAGGATATGCTGCTCATTCATACCTATTATTTAACAAGGAAATGGGGAAATTAGTGACAGAAGGAGAGTATGACATAAATGAAGGATTAGATATAGGAGGAGGCTTGCTGAAGGACGGTTTCTTGACAGATGAGGATGATAACAACAACAACGGAAGGCACTCAGCTTTGAACACTAATAGGAGGAGCAAAGTGACAGGTGCAACAGCTGTTGATATTGATGAGATTAAGCAAAAATTAAAGGAAGACAGCGAGAAGAAGAAAAGGTAGAAATCAGCAAAAAGGGATAAAAGCTTCGGCAGTGACCATGAAGAGAGAAGTAAGTTTTAGAGTTCAATTAATTTCTGCATTTTTAGAGGATGATGGAAAAAACACTGTGGTTGGAATAGTTGATGTGAGAAGAGTTATGAAGAAAAATGTCTTCCAGATATAGACTTATGAGGAGGGGAAGAGTGGCTCTAAACCCAAGAAAGGAGCTAAGGTAAATGCAACCACCAATTAAATTGAGAGCCAGTTGAAAAATATTGAAAGGATGGTCAGTTCAAATACCGCATCAACGAGTACTTTGAACACGCAGGCATCTCATAAATAAAATTTTTAGGGGAGGTAATCCCCAAAGCCTAAAAGAACTAATGCTGGATTGTTTACAGAGGGAAGTGAAAGAGTTAATGCTTCAGGCAAGAGAACCTAAATGATGAGTCCTCTTCCGGTAAATTCAAGAAATGATAGGACTTTAGATAGTGAAACTTAGTAGGTTGCAAAAAGCATGTTCGTTTCTAAAATACCATCGCTTAAGAAAAGAGAATGATTGATTTAATCGAAGCCTGAGCTGAATATTCAAATGAGTTTGAGGATATATTTCTCTTGTCTGAACCTTATGACTATGAATATTTACTTAATTTCTTAATTTTCTATAATCTTTAATAATCAATAAACTAATCATGAAACTTAAATTTGAACTAAAGCGCGCACAAATTGAGCACCTTTACAGTAAGTCCACTCTCCAACATCTTTAAAATATTTCTTCTTTTTTCCTATGTTAATTGTCTATTCTTAGAGGTCTTGTAGCTTGTGAACTAAATCTGGGATAATGGCGAAAAGATCTACTTCTACTTTGACTAAGAGCTTATGATAGTATACCCTGGAAGCAGAGGCGGCTTTGATAAAGTGCATGCCCGCATTTATGTGCAGAACTAATTCCAAGCATCAGCCACAGGAGATGTAATCAAGATTTTCGTGTTCATCATCTTTATAGAAAATAGAATTCTTCACCAACTACAACATCAAATCTTAGAAGGACAAGAATGCGATCCTTATCTCTCCACTGAGTATGCCAATCTTCCTTGAGAATCTGAAAGTGCTTTTCGAATTGGGATATGAAGGTTAATTCAAGCTGACTCAAACTACTACTAATGGAGAGCTTAAGAAATACATCGATATCCTAGGCACCATTCCTACAACCAAGGACTGCATCCGCTCTTTTATCGAAATCAATTGCTTCTTTGACTTGAACTTGTATCCTGACCCTCCATCTAAGAAAGAAGTAGAATTCTAGCTTGACACTCACTTCTGTGGCTCTATCTTGGAGAAGTTCTATAAGAGAGTGAATATAGTGTCGGACGATCAGGCGAAGATAACTTTCAAGGCAACTGCACCTAATGTAGATCTCTTCTCCAATGGTCTGGTAGAGTCACCTCTGAACAGAAACGCAGAGCAGCTCAGTTCTCAAGAGATAAACGAGGCTAAGGGGTACTGGCTTAAGCTCAGCTCATAAAAGATAAACACTCAGATTAGCAGAAGCATAAATGCGCAAATAGAGGATGTCACCAATCTGAAGGAGAAGTATAAGATAGTTCTTAAGAAGGATATTCTCAACAAGCTCTTTACCGTTTTGAAACATCCAGGTAGTGCTAACATCAAGATAGATCACTTGGGAGTGATAGAACTGCTTTACACTTTGGAGAAGTGCCCTTACATTTCAATCAACTTAGAAGCAGCCAGCAGAAATATCTGAAAGACTGATTATCCTATTACTATTGATTGAGTTAATTTCCTTTGATGTTTTATATACTTTCTTCTTTCATTAACCTATGAGTTTTCTTTTAAGGATTGAAACTTTAGTGAATTAGGTAAGTGATGAAGTGTCGAAAGCGAATTAAGATAAACGATCCTTCGAGTAAATAGCTGACATGATGAATAACCTCTATGATGAGTTGATTAGCATATTTGGGAAAGGTGACACTGAGTTGAGATTGATAAATAAGCTTTTGAGAGAATCAATCTATGAATAATATTCTATTTGATTTGTTGAAAACCTTTTCATTTATTTTAACTCACTCATTCTTTGTGCATAAGCAAGAAATTATTTGAAATTTAAATCTAAATTGAAAATGAGTATGCAGAACAGTAGATTAAAATCTAAGGGAAGGAAAAATAAGACTCTCAAGTTTTAACATGATCCTCAAACTGACAGATAGAGTCACAATTTTAATCAGGATTTGGAAAAGTAGTCCTAAAGAGAGTAAAGCAATCCTAATACTTTACGCTCCAGTTAAATTTAAGCAAAGCAATAACACAGCAGTAAGTTTTTTATTTAATCTTTTTCATTTTTTAATTATAGAAAAGCTCTAAGTAAGATCGTAAGAGAAGAGTAATGAAAGAGCCAAAGATGCTTAAGAGATACTCACTCTGTGCAAAGAACTTGAAGAGCTTGGTATAATCATTCATATCTAACTAAAATAGGTGGTGGCATTAAGACAAGACTTGAAAAGATCAATGTGTTTGAAGTTATCAGAGACTCTGAAAATCAATACCACCAAGTCAACAAACTGAAACAGAGGTAATTTCATAGATAAGAAATTAAATTATCCTTGAAGGCAAGAATTGAATTAAGATCGTCTGTTAAAGTTTGCTGAAGATAATGTACAAAGATTCTTATATCTTGGATATAATGTAACTCTGTTTACTTATGGACTGATGGGTATGATACACTTTAACTGAGAATTTATAGGTTGTGGGAAAACAATTTTCCTCTTCCAAGATCTTCTATCTTTGATAATGAAAAAGCTTCTTGATACAAACAACAGCCAGATTACTGAGGATAGTAATAGCGCTTAGCCAGCATTAGATTTAGGAACCTCTGGAGGAATTTTCATGGAAGCTTATGAACTATACTTTGAAAAACAATCCAATACTGAGAAGAGAGTTAATCTTATCTAGCTCCCTTCCTTAGAACCCCTTGATCAAAGTATGTTAGTTTGAAATACTGATCATAACTTATCAAGAAGTTAAAGAGAGATTTAGAAAGAATTTAGAACGATAAGGAATTCTTAAAATTAGATTAGAAAATAGGAGGAGTGTTAGTTTATATTCAGAAATCGATATTGAAAAAATACTCTGCCTTATAGTTTTTAATTTCGGCTAGTACTCTTTCTCCCTCCAAGTCTAAATCATCCTCCTCTATCCAAGCCTCCCAGTCTTTTCTTTTTCTATATCTGTCGAGCCTTGCCATGTGCTCTTTCCTCACTCGAACTATATCATTCTAAGTTGATAAGAAATAAAGCCTATCATGTTTAAGTGTAGTTATCTGCAATTTAGCTCCACATAACTATTTTATTTAGGTCGCAGTTTTCTTTAGTGAGTAGATACTCTTGCATCACTTCAATCTCCCTTTGCTTTTCCAATGTTGATTGCCTCTTCCTTTCATAACGCATATATTTGCCCATATACTCAGAATACTCTTGCTCAAATTGCTAGTCTATTGCATTTATATCCTTCTTTACCATCTCAGCGTGTATGTAAAGTTAAAATAGCATTAAATAGACGACTCTTTATAATTATGATGAGTTTCTTTTTGTGGCTGACTTTCTCAGCAAGTTCAGTCCTCCTCTCCTTATCAATCTCTTCATAAAACCTATCTTGTTTTCTTTCAGCGACTTTCTTCCTCAAGCGTTGCAGATCTTCTCGACGACTCTGCACCTTCCGCAATTCCTCAGCATCATTTGGATCCACTATACCTCCAGCTTCATTTAATAGTTGCTCTTTTAAAAGTTCTTGCTTGGTTTTATGGTGGCGCCTGAATACCCTCTGAATTTGGAGGGCCGCTTATTCTCTCCTCCGTTGCAAAATATATTCATTTAAATGATATATCTGTTATAAGCTTATCACAATTTATTAAATTTAAATTTGACTAAAAATGTAATCGATGTCATCTTTGTCGAGCCGGGAAATAAAGTTGTACTCTCTTTACAGTGACTCCAGCCTGCCCTTAATTTTGAGCTTCGCGTCTAGATATTCACGCTGCTCTTACTTGAACTTTAGAAAGTCTATCTCTCTCTAATCCAAATGTGAATCGTTTAGCTTTCTTTCCTCAAACTATTCCAGTCTTTATTAAAGCTTTTGCTGCACAGAGGGAGACAAGGGTTCTCTGTTATTGAGATCGTCTTTCTCATATAAATACTTAAACTTAATTAAAGAGAACGAGAAAAGAAATATATTTCTCCTCCATTTGACGCAGATAAGCACGAGGAGAATCTATATCATCAAGGTCAGGTCTCTCAGGCATCATCTTTATTGGAGATATCCCCGTGTGTCTCTCGTTTTTGTTATTATTCCCGCCAAAGTTAGGTAAGTTTTGGGCCATACTTAAGATTTATAGTGCTAGGGTAATTATTTGTAAGTTTTGAGAATGAGAAAAGAAGTTGCTTATCTACCCTTTTGAAATTTATAATTCAAATATTTATATTTTCTAAAGTTTTATTTTATTTTCTCTTATTCTAATTTTATACCTTATTTTTTAATGTAATCTACATTAAAAATATATTTGAAGACAAATAATTCTAGATTTGAACTTTTTAGCTTTCAATGAAAAATTGTGAATACTTGATGGCTTTGATTTTTCTATATTGTGAGAAACTATGGCTTATTTCTCATTTATAAAAGAATAAATCTGCGATTCTTAATTAAAAGGAAAAGCATAAGTATAATAATATTCTAATTTATTCGTATATTAAGTTCAGAAGTTCTAATAATACAAGAATTGTTTCACATGTCCTAGGAATGAAATTCCTTCTTCAAGAACTCCATTCCAGAACCTTAATCCACTTTTCATAATACTCATTACTCATTGTGCTCCGAGCATTATTCTCCTCTTCTAAGAGGAACTTTTCTATTTCTAAGCTCCTATTTAAAAGGAAGAATTCAAATTCTGGAAGTTTGAGCTTGAATTCTTCTTATCAATTGGCTGTTTTCGAGAAAAGAACGAAGTTCTAGTTTCTCTATTTTGACTTGCACCTTTCCTCGCTGTTCTAAATTTCGAAGTTCTTAAATCCTTATAATTTCGAACATCACCTTCTTCATCATTCATTGAAGATTTTCGATTTTGAAAATTGTTTGCTGAAGACGTAGAATGGACTTGTAATTACTCATTTGAGCCAGTAAGTGCTATCTATGCTGATAGAAACTTGGAATTGTTTGTACTATGTGAATCTTAAACATAAGGTGAATTATTTTACTGCAATTCTTTCCTCTAATTTTATCTTCCTAGGTTAACTATCATTAAAAAAGGAATGTGTAATCTGAAGCTCTTTAATCTTTTCTTAACACTTTAGGTCGAATCTCTCCACAGCTTGAGTGTAGCCTCTAATGGAATTACAAATCGAAATTCGAGCACAGCTCAATTGTTATTGGACGTTTGCTGATTATATTGAAATTTGGGACAGATATTAGTCATCCACTACTACCTGGCTAAGTATTTTAGTCCTCCAGTCTGGAGTTGGAGTTTTTGGTTAATCCTCTCCCTTAATCGAAGAAGTTGCCCTCTGTCTCTAATTTGCTGGCTTTTATCTGGGGATTATAAATGGTAAAACAGACTCTTATTATTATGCTTCTTGAGAACCTTATAATTAAATACAAGCTATTTTAAATACCTTAGCTGTTCTATTTCTACCCTAAAAGCCTTTTCAAGCTTGAAAATCGCCTCACAGAAACACCTTGGTCAAATATTTTAATTCCTTCTTTAAATTAATAGGTTTGTTTGTGATTAGAAGAGTTCTCTGGGGATTTATTTTAGAGGAACTAGATATCTTGCCTTCTTATAACCTAAATAAAAATGGAATTATAACCATCTTTTCTAAGATGATAGACTCTGGTCTTAGATTTTGCAATTCAAATTTAATCATCACAATTGATTTTCCGAATTTTTATCAGTCTATTGTTATAAATTATAGAATTATTTTATAC
>JAJKFJ010024889.1:0-11376 GCA_027382625.1 Tetmemena sp. SeJ-2015 | reverse complement strand
CAGCGCCCCTTGAATGACCGGGGTAGATGGTTGTCGGGAGCTGTTACTCACGCATTAGGGTACAAAGACCTCCCTCTATCCTTTTAGGTACCTCTGGGGAGCCTCAAATTCCTAATCAAAAACAAAAGTAGTCTAAATTTGGCTAAAAATACCCCGACTCATTTTGGCTATAACTCGCGAACGACTGATCGGACGCCAATATGGGCAACGCAGCTCGATTCAGCGCCCCTTGAATGACCGGGGTACATTGTTTGTGAAAGCTCATAGTAAAGAAAATTTATATTATCCAGTTTAAGAATAGCTGCTGCTTCTCTTCTTCTGAGATTAACAATAACATTTACAATTTACATTATATTTTTTTTTATCTTTTTTATATTTTATCTCAATTAATTCTTTCTTCAAACTCAATTTTCATTTGAATTATTTTTATATAAAATTTTTATTGATTAATTATAATTTAGTTTTAGTAGACTTAAGTAAACTGATAAGAAGTGTATATTTTCTTTCTCTTATTATTTATTTTTCTTAAATTATTTAAACTGTTTCAAGAAGAGGAAGTAGACATTAAAAAGTTTTCAATTCATAATTTTCTTTCTTTCACCATCATCATTTTGATTTCACGACAATCATCATGGTGAGTTTTTTAATAAATTTGATATTATGTGTGAGGCAGGAATCCATTGTATTCTTTAACCGATGATCTTGAATTCTCTACTGATGAATGGTAGTTTGATCATATTATAGGTAGAATAGAATTAGGTAATCAGCGATTCATATTCTTTAAAATACTTAAATTTACAGAGGAGGACTAACTATAATAGAGTTTAATAATTAAGAAAATATTCTCATTTATTAAAATAAAGAAAATGAGAGCCGTGACCTAAACAAGAAAAATGATAAGCAAGCAGGCTCAATTCTCATTAAATGTCATTTAAAAAAACTAATGTAAGTAAACCTTGTAGCTTTTTATCTTATTTTTTGATTTATTTTTTGGGTTTAGCCCTAATTCTCATCAACAAATCTATTAAAATGCAAATTAATATGGGTTTATAGTAGAAGTCAATGGCAAGCTGGAACTCCTGATATCTAAGACATTTCTCCAAGAATATCTATACTAGAGTGATGCCCACCTAAATACAAAGAAAAGAGTATTCGTGCCTTTCCAGATAGGTAAGAAATCCGATATTAACTTAAAGATAAACTTAGGAGCAACATGAGAGAGCATTCAGACAAATTAAATCAGAGTAAAGGACCAGAAATAAGTGAAAATAAAATGGAAATCGCAAAGATAATGTGAGGGAGAACCTAAGCTAAAGGCAAGCAAATTATTGCCTGTTGTAAATAGTGCAAATAAACTAATGTATTTTGTATTTGTGATCGCAATCATCATATCGTATTTCACTTATAATGAGGTAAAGCTGTCAAAGTGCTTTTTGATTTTAAGATGATAACGGTTAGGCCACTTTTTTACACGTTTTATTTTGCTGCTCTATTTTACATTATCTATCTAGCCCACGATCTCAACTGCTACATTCTACACTTGACGACAACAAAACGCTAGCTGAGGAAAGGATGTGCAAATACAGAAATGTAGCGATTGTGTGTTGAGTAAGCGCAGACTCTCCCAGTTTAGAGTTTTTCAAGTTAATGGGATTTATTTCCAAGCTTATACCAAGATCTCGCCATCTTAACTGACACGAAAAGAAAGTTCTTTGTCAATACGAGGATGGAAGATATATGGACGATATGCATTTTTGTACCACCCCAAATCGCACCAATAAATAGAAAATCTTAGCCATGATCAAACTCATCAAGATTCATAAAAAGACAAGTTGTGAAGTCATGACCCTCAGCTGAAAAGGCAAGGCAACATATGAGGTTGCAGAATCCAATGGAGGTCAGGAAAATGATTGGAGTTCCTTTAGTGAAGGGTCTAAGGATTTAGAATAGTTGGAAGAGGAGTTAGGGAGAGGAGATAAAATGTCCAGAAGCACATTTCAAAATTGCAAGCACACTTAGATCGAGCTACAAAGGCTAAGTCGAAAGAGCCAATAACGTAATAGGCAACGGAGAAATAAGAAATAGAGATGTCCAAGACAATCGGAGCCTGGAGGAGTCAAATAGACCATAAGAATTATAGCTTCGAGGGCTGCAGCACGATGAAGGTGACTCCAGGAAGGTATAAACATTTTAAGGAGCATTTAAAATCTGAGGCCTTAAGAGCAGATATTCCGTTTGAGAGATGCAGTGGAGTTTTATTGAATTCTCTTGTTCCGAGTGTAAGTTTAATTCTCTGAATTCAAACTTTGGGTTATATCAAGATGGAAAATCGAATAATACTTTAAGCAACAAATTTGGTGCGATTTGGGGTGGTGATGATGAGATTTGGGTGGTTATTCTATAGAACTACATTCAGTCACGTCGGACCCAATTAAGAATTAGTATCTCTACTTTGGCCTTCAGTTATTGGTTTTAAACTAATATAGTGAATGAGCTCAAAGTGAGCAGGCACAAGAAAATAAAGTGTAATTTCTGCCTTTAGGTGAAAACATCGGAGAGCTTCAGAGCAATTTCGACTCAAAAAGTATGTAAAGTATGGTAAAAATGGGATAGCGAAAAAGGAAAGCAGAAGACTAAGAGGCCGAGACTCACAAAGTGAGAACTCAATCAAATAGATGGAACACTATTTTGAAGGAAGATATGAAAGACTAAGTCGAAGTAAATCTCTAAGAAGACAGTCTCCTAGCCAATCATGTTTTTTTTTCCCTCTAATAACTGCAAATACTAATAAGCAATTTATAATTCAGGGATAATGTTTCTAACAATTATTTAAAATTTTAACTAAAGTAAAATTAACTTCTTATCTGTTTATTTTAGATTTCTGTAATCACCTATCACTCATTCATATTCATCCTATAATAGAAATATATAAAATTTTATTTTTTTACATTAAATTATATTCTTATATTTTTTTAATATATACTTGTAATATTGATTAATTAAAAAAAATTCTTTTGTAATTTTTATTGCAAACTAATCAGAAGGTAAATAAGAATAATAGTATTTATCTGTTTACATTGTTTTATCTTACATTATTGATTGTTCAGTTATAATGCGTCAATACCTCCTACGTTGAATTTTGTATAAGGAGTACCCTTTTCAAATCATGAGTCATATGATGGACGAAGCTCATATCAATTTTTTTATAATATCACTTCATGTATTTATTTATTCAATGAGTTTTAATAAAATTTTATTTTTTTATAATTCTCATGTAATCTTATGGAGGTTAGTTGCTTATAGAGTATGATTGTTGTAGATTAGGATGATTGCAGATATCTAATTTCATGGAAATGATATAACTCATGAAAGGAAAGGACAGAATAAAGAAGAAGTTCAAGTAAAAGTGAAAGACTACTCCATTTTGAAAGTTATAACAATTTTAGAAATTTTAGAGATTTAATTATTCTAATTCGAGGTGCCAATCACCATTAATTAAAAGATGATCAATTAAAATTATTATTTAAAAAAAAAACATTGGAGCGGCTGGTGATTAATTTGTAATGTGATAGTAATTGGGGTTCTAATTAAAGTTTCACTGACTCGCTCTACTACTACTACTATACTCTACTACTGCTACATCTACTACTCCAATTACAAGAAAGTGAAAATATTTGAGGAAAGTACATATTCAATTTCATATATTCCATTTACTCAATCGACAATGATTATACTCTATTAGAATTAAAATCAAAATTTTGAATACTAATTATTATAGATGAACTTAATTTTATATAATTTCTTCAAAAGTTTAACTCAAATATTTTTTTTTAAAAAGTTTGTTATACAATATATAATATCCAATTAATTTAAATTTTCTTAAGCTAAATTTCCATGAACAAAGGTAATTAAACAAGGGTAAATAATTAAAAAGGAGGAGCAATGTCTGTTAAATAAATTTATCGGTTTTTGATTGGAGGAAGATTAGTAATAACCAGACTTGCATCTTTAGATTTTTGCAAAATAATTTAGTTGAGTCTTTTGGCATTTTGTAACTTCTCTTCTAAGTCTTACTCGACACTCTACGATTCATTTTATTTTTTGACTTGGCTTGCTATCAATTAAATAAATACCATGGCATTTCGCTCTTTCTCTTGAAGATCCTTGAGTTTCATGAAACTGGGAAGAACTCCAAATTGCTAGTCAAGGTTGCCCTCTTGAATGGCTTTCTTGTATAGTTGATATTTCTACTCCAAAGTCTCATTTAAAGTTTGAGTAAACTGCTCAATCATTATTGCACTAACATGCACCACTTCAATGTAAATGTTCTACTCAAGCAATCTATAACGGTCCATGTATTCTCGAGCTACCCTCTTCATGTTCTCTGTTTCCTTTTCTGGAAGAGAAGTCATGATGAACAGTCTCACTGTGCAGCGCTTCCAATGAGAGCTCTTAACTAAAATTTGCACAAACAAAAGAAGCATTCCCTTCTCAAAATTGAAAGACCAGATGTCTATTGTGCCTTAATGCTTAATCTCAGTGTCAAACTCCTTTTGAGGTTTGAGAATAGTTATTAGATGGCCGAATGAGTGAGCATGATTTATTATATTTACGAATCTATTGCATTTCAACTCGTCATCCTCCCATTGATTTGGCCATGCCAGCAAAACTGTATTTGGTTCTAGACCTCCTAAGCCAGAAGATTATATCAAGTACACCATTCAAAAAATTCTAATTATAAAAAATAAATATTAGTTTTTAATTTAATAATCTTTAGATAAATAAATCTTAAAAAGATTTAAAATTAAAATTATCATCAATCTAGTAATATTTTTTTGTATAGAATATAATCCTTAATTCCTTGTTCAATATTTTAAGATACTATAACTTTTGAGAAGACGTTGTACTTGTTCTTTTTCATGAAGAGATCGATTTCATTTTCTTTTCTTCTAGCCTCGTTATAAGAGTCTTGGTTAAAATCCCCTTTAACAACACATCCATAAATAGCGAGTCCAGTACCCTTTCTCAGTTAATGCAGCAATTTGAAAATTCCAGGTGAAGTTATTTTGCCTTTCTCATTTATGTATCCTAAAGCCAAGTAATGCGGCCTCCAGTTTTTAACATGCTTCTTTGATTTATCTATTTTGAGCAAAGCGTTTCTAGCTCTTTCTGCTCTGATGCCTTCAACTCCGTCTCCCCAATTTTTCTCTTAACTCTTTTTATCCAAATAAGCGTAAATTAGAAGAGAACCGACAATTGCCGATAGGGACGCCCACCAAGATATGACTATCATAGAAGCCACACAGAGTAAAACTCCTGCAAAGGAAGTTAGTTTGTGGTAGTACTTCCATTTAGGTCTCCAATTAGGAGAGCCTAAATAATCCAGCAAGAAGCAAGAAATATTTACTCCGCCATAGCAAACCAGATAAAATATTGTCACTAGGGGTGCAATCTGATCAATACTGCCAAAGCAAATAGACACAGCTATTATGAATATAGTGAAGGCTAGAGACTTCTTTGTCGGGCCCTTTAGGAAGTTAAATATCCTCGGTAGCATATCGTCATCTGCGATAGAGTTTATAATGATTGGAGCATTTTAAGCCTATTGAAGTGCTGACCCTGAAGCAGAAAGAATAATTCCGAGATAAACCACCCATCTTTGAGGCCACGCAATTTCTGCTGAAATGATATAGTCAAGATTAGTCAAGGCTTCTCTAGTGCCGACTGCTCCAAACAATAGAAAGAGTATGATATACAGAACTAGTGTTGAGAGATGAGCTGCCAATGTAGCTTTTGGTATAGCATTGATAGGGTCTCTGAGATTGTTAGAGCTGTTAGCTCCTTGCAATATACCAGTGCAGGCATTGAAAAAGATTGCGTGTAAAGTAAAGAAAGAGTAATTTATTAATTATGATAAGAGTTAGTTTTGTATTCTGAGGACCAATTATTCTTAAAATTTTCATTATTTAGTCCTGTAAGACCTGTAACGAGTCCTTGCAACTCTTCACTTCTTGCACTTGATACGAATAATCCAATTAGCATGCAAAAGATAGACAGAAAGACTAGAGTAATCAGAATAACTCCTATTTTGCTAACAAATCTTACTCCAAACAGATTTAATTAATTATCTTTAGTTAATTTAAGAATGCAAGCTATTAAAATAGCCAGCAAAACGAAGGAGAAAAATCTCATGCTGAAGGCGAGAGAAACAAGATTAAGACTTATATTTTTAAAGATACCAGCCAGTTATGACATGAATAGCCTCAACTGCTCCGAGTATAGACATAGCAGCTGCTACAGTTGAAGCCAGATAGTACAAAATACCAATTGATCCACCTGTGGCAGGTCCTAGAGACCTTGAAATCAAATAGTAAACTCCTCCAGTTCTAATCTTTCCATTCGTTGCAATCGCATTCATAGACAGCACAGTAAAGAAAGTTGTCGAAGTACTGAAAAATAGAATAGCAAAAGATTGAAAAATACCCGCTTCTCCAACTATCAAGTTTATAAAAGGCTCAAGATTTATATTCTTTTAAATTGATTTACAAGATATATAAGTTAGTTTAATCAAATCTAAACAAAAAGATATTAACTGGAATTTATACTATTTTTTATAAATTACGAAGTCTAAAAATTATTTAAAATTATCCATCTTATATGTTTTAATCTAAAGTTGACTCTTAGAAATAAAACGACACTTAGTATGTTTTAAACGCAAGGCAAGTATACTCCTTAAATAGCTCCCATTCCCAAATCTATCTTTTTGTTTTCAATAATTAAATTTTCTGAAAGTATATGCATAAATTTAGATTATTTATTTGCTAAATAAAATTCAATTCTTTTTCTTTAATAATTTGATATATTTGCTTCCAGATTATAAGATTAATATATTAATTTTAAGTTAATCTATTCGTAAAGATTTTTAATATAATGAATGAATAATGGTAGAATTACGTGGATCTTCCTCGCCGCCATAGAATTGTTTATACTATTCGTTGACAATAATTTGAGTTCTTATAGAATTTCTGCCTCTTTAAGATGCTCCAGAGGTATTAAGATTTTCATCCTGAGGTTTAGTAGAGTCATTAGGATTAGCCATTTCAAGTTGAATATCTTCCAATTCCTCTGCAAATGCTGCAGCATCTCTGAATTGGTGATCTCCCTCAGTCTCAATAATTAATTTAAATATTCTAGGAGCCTGTATTTATTTGATTATTCCACTTTCTTAATTTATCATGAGCATTTTATATTCTGTCTTGGTTAGTTCCAAAGCATAAAATAAGAGATTTAGTTTTAAAGGGTGTGGGTGCAGCAAACTGCAAATCACTTTGATTTTTGATATTGTAGTCGTCAGGCGATTCTTCTGACATCATATATGATGACAATAAGAAATTAAGTTTATAATTTAAATATATCAACTTTGACTACTTTATTCATTCATACCCACTCAAAATAACTTTATCATTTTAATTCTCTCAAAAATTACTCTCACTATAAAAATTCAAGGGGAAAATACTTTTGAGTTTAATTGAAATTGAGAGTTTCATTTAATTTCTAATTATCTCTAAAGATTATTTTGTTTATAAAGAAGACAGAGATTTATTTAAGCTTTAACTTTTTTAGATATCTGTCTCTTTGTTTCAAAGAAAAATATATTGTTTAGTTTTTTAGAGTTTGGATAGAATCCTAATCAACCATTTATTAGATGAAACTATCCTCTATTTTAATTTAAGTTAAAATATTAGGAATATTATAGTAGGAATTTTAATTAAAATCGATGATTGATTAAAATAATAAATGGAGAGTTGCAAAATGGTGACAGTTGAAATCGCAGATTCACCCCCTGATCTGCAGCTTGTTCGATAGCTTATTTAAAATTAATATGAGTTTCTTCTTTAATCATCTCCTCAGCACCTCTCAGCAGCGAGATATGATGTGCGCAGTGATCTCAAATCCTAATATCAGTTTCAGCAAAACTTGTGTCGCTTATAACTCTGTATTGAGCGATCCCACACAAAAGTTGCAAGGATGAAAAGTTCTTAAAATTTGATGCTGAATCGAATGGTGTAATAATTATTCAAATCTGAGATACTTCAACAGTCACGATTTTAATCCATTTTAATTTAATATCTAATTTAATTCTCTTTTTTATTAAATTCTCAGCTATAATAAAGAAATTAATTATACACAACTTATTTTCGCTTTTTTATTTATAACGGGGTTTTGGGGTTTTTAATGACCAAACCAATCCCACTTAAATTCAAGAGTAAGTAGAAAAAGATCGCAGAATCACCCTAGACGCTGTTATTGTCCGTATCATGAAGTCTCGCATTACAGAATAGCATAACTACCTCGTTCAGGATGTGATGAAGCAGATTACTATGTTTGTTCCTTAACCCTTTATGATACAACAGAGAATTGATTCACTCATTGATAGAGAATATTTAAAGAGAGATGATACTGACAGAAGCAAGTACATTATAAACGTATCATTTATTTAAAAATATTTTAAATACATATACTTGCCATGAAACAGTTTAATATATTTTTAAGCTTTTTTTGCTAAAAACAATTGTTAACTACTTATTTTTATACAATAAATTACATATTTTTTCTATTAATTAAACGATTTTAATAGGTTTTAATGAATAAAATGTAAGAATTAATAATCTCTAAGATTTATAATGAGCAAAGTATCGTCATAATTTTAAATAGTGACTATAAAAATTATTATCATAATAATTTGGGAACTTCCAAATTTTATTAAAGTTCAATTTGATTTGGAAACTGCTCCACATGCTTGATGGATTCAACCAATAGCCAGTAGTTTGTGTATCCATTGAGAAATACGAATACGTGCCACCATATATGAGACTGTCCAAATATCTACGCGTAGTAATTGCTAGTCAGTTTTTCAGGGTATTTTGTCATGTAAAAAAAGAAACCCGCTCCGAGATAGCCAAATGCCTTCATAAGGTTCCAAAACATGAGCTAAAATTCCAAATGAGTTGAGAAAAATGCGGACCATGATACTGCAACCCCAAGTAAAAGAGTTATAAGCGTTGCGTAAAACAGGATTCTAAATCCTTCAAAAGAGTCTTGCATATAGCAAGGTGTGCACTAGAGAATAAAATTTAATGCCATAAGTAGTAGCATAAGGGAAGTCAAAATATCTCCATATAGTTTGTAGTTATGGAATCCTGTATAGATTAGAGATATTGCTAGTCCAAATATCATAACACCTATGCCTATCAAATCAATTTTGAGCAATCTTAGATATGTCTTTCTACTTATTGAATTATAGAGATGATAAACAGCACTTGAGAACATGCAGAAAATACAGGACAATAGACCTGCAAGTATTATATTCTAATGCCAGCTGTCTTTTATCTCTCCGTAAACTCCTTATTAAGTTAATATTGGTAAGTATTAAAAAGAAGCGATTAATTGCTAATATATGGGAAAATTTGTTGTTTATTATAGAGTTACAATCTCTTATTTTCTGCTTAGGTCCCTTTTCCAAGAAAGATATTAAATCAATCCACTTTTATTATATTCATCTCTCAAATATGAAGAAGCTTCTTTAACGGGCAACAATTTAAATTAGATTTGTAAATTAATTTGGTTACATAATAAGTTCTTGACTATAATCTATAAGCTTCATAGATAAAGTATAATCCTGAAAGTAAATGTGTCCACACATTTAGGGTTTCATTATGGATCATAAAAAAGCTCTGACTGCATTTGCAAATATCCATTTAAGGGTGTGCTCTGTAACCGTGTCTTATGTATTTTTATCTCACGAAGAATTGATTTTTGATAGTCTTAATTCTCCTCAAAGAATGAATAAACCCCTAATCTTAATCCATTAAAGTGCTCTATGCTTGCCAGTTTATATTCAAAGAAGAGTTGAACATAGGTGAATGCATGTTAGTTTCAAATCCATGCTAACTGTGGGACTTAGATGGTGACCATCTCTCAAAATAGTTTCCATCTTTAGTTAATTACGAGTCAAAAGTTTCATCATCATAGTCATCTTCATCCTCAGAGTCATTTTCAAGCTCTATATATTTAAAAGGCAGAAATATATCTTACAGTCATGCTCAATTTTCTCTGCCATTTTATCTAACTCCTAAGAGATAAATTTTGCAGGTCTCATTAATTCACTTTATTTTTGTGATTCAAATTTATTAAATTATCGTCATTCATTAATGCAATATCCTCACTTTCGCATGGTTTTATACGAAGCAATTAAAAGGAATCATGTTTAAATAAATTGATCTCTCTAAGAAAGACGGAAATCTGCTGCTCTTCAGAATTTCTAAACGGTTTGAGCAATAACATCAGCATGTCTATCCTCAAAGATAAGAGAGGGCTTGAGAGAAACACCATTGCTTCCATTAAGTCTAGTGATGATGCCAGATCTAAGAAGATGACTATGAAGCTGTTGAGCAGTCTGGAGATTAGCTGTGTTAATAAACAAGCTTGTGCCAGCTCCTGAAACTCCAGTGATGCCTTGTTTACCCTTGGAAGCACTCTCAACTCTCTGCTTAAGATAGCTTCCTGTCTTTCCTACCTTTTCAATAAGTCTCTCCTGCTCAATAATTTGCTTAAGCACTCTAAATTGCATGAGTCTCAGCATATCTCCTCCCCAAGTGATGGCAAGTTGCTTGCTCTATGGGCGAGAGTAGAAACCTTCAGCGAAGGCTCTCTTTCCGAAGACCACGAAATCTGGGTGACCTCCAACAAATCCCCAGTAGTTCTTGCCAGTAGCACCTTAGCCAGATTCTGTAGCATCGATGATCAAAGCAGCACCATGAGTCTTAGCTAGAGAGCCGAGCTAATTGAGATAAGCTTCTGAAACTTGAGCACCAGTAGAGGCATGGACAGGCTCGATAACAATAGCTCCAACTGAGTTATTGTGTAGAACCTTATTTATCTCATCAAGAGATTGAACCTCTTGCTATTCATTTTGAGGATAGTTAACGACTGGCCAGTTAAGTTTAGGAAGGTTGTGAGAGCCTGAGAAATGGTTGTTCAGGAAAGAGGATTTAGGACCGTGATTTGCACCTGCAAATCCGAGGGCGATAAATCTCTCTCCAGTGCCAGTAGTTCTCTCAGCAAAGGCAGTCATGATTGCTTTTTCAACGGCATGGCCTCCTTTAGTGAAGGTAACAGCTGAGAGTCCAGCTGGTGCAAGGGGGTCAAAGCTATCTTTTACGAGCTTGAACTTCTCTGCTCCCACTCTGTCATTTGTAGTTAAATTAGAGTTGATCATTGATGAGTCGACTTCTTGACTGTATGCAAGCTAGCAAGTATTAATATAAGGAATATTCTTTTACCTTGATAAGCTCGGGGTGGTTATATCCGAGTGGG
>JAJKFJ010024888.1:0-11390 GCA_027382625.1 Tetmemena sp. SeJ-2015 | reverse complement strand
GTCGCCTGGGACGCAGATTTTTTCTGAAATGTTGGCAGTCTTGGTGTACTGGGTGTAGTTGGTTTAAGCACAGCAGTAACCAGTGGAGCAGTTCACGCTGTTGGTGCAAGCTGTATAGTAGGAATAGTCGGTGGGTGCTTTGTAGTTGAGGCAGGCGTAGACGATTCCATATTCGGCAGCTCCTGCAGGAGTCTTGGGAGTCCAGTAGGTCCTGGGGAGGGAGTCAACAAGTCTTCTGCTGATGCATCTCTGGACCTAGGTGGGAACGCCTGCTGAAACCCTGATAGAGACAGTTCCGCAGCAAGCATCAGTCAAGCCAGCGCAAGCAGTGGTCTCATTAGTATCTGAGCAAGAGGTGCCAGAGCCGTCATAGGTAACTTAGGATTGGGCAATGGTGAGTCCTACGAAGAGGGCAGCTACGATAACAATATAAATCGATTTCTATTTGTAGATACGATGAAGGCTTTCATTCTATGTAGTATAAACTTCTGAAAAAATAATTATTAAGAAGATTTGAGCGGCAAATTAAATAGGGTCCTAATAATTTGATCACCATTATTTGGTGATAGCAAAAAAGCTCCTTTATTTTTCCGATACTGTTTACTGAAATAAGTCCGAAGACTTAGTCACAGAATCAAATGACTTCATCTCTCCTGATTTCTTATGGAAAGATCAAAGAGAAAGGATTACTGAAGTTAGATAAATGCAACACTCTAAGGATATCAAAACTTGAAAAATATAAGAATGAAGCAGTTATCCTGCTGTGGAGATAAAGTAATAAGTTGAAGGCATTAATTAGGATTTCACTTTCAATTAACAATAAAGGGTTGATTATTGTAATTGCCAATATGTTGATATTTAATTAACTCTTTTAATGTTTCTTAACTCCAAAAATAAATAAGAAACAGACCCGAATAAAACTAATTAAATGGTAATCAAACTTTTAAATATTTTCAATGATTTTCTCCTAAAGCTTCATTTGATAGCCAACAAGTCTCCTTCTTATCGTAATAAATGCCAATAATAATATAATTTGCGTTGGCTTTAAATTACCTTTTAAGTTGAGTCATGATAGATTCCAGCACTATAAACTAGATAGATGGGAGTTTATTGATTCACTTTCAGGATTGTGAGTTTCTATAACAGAAATCTTTACTTACAAAAATCTAACGTCCATTAATTAATTTAAATGAGCCATGCGCGCTTCTTTCTGGTTTATTAATCGAGAAAATAGCAGCTTTATTATTCAAAATTTAACCATTAATTATATTGAGAGCAAAATGCTTTCAATATTAAATTTATCTTTCATTCAGTTAGAGCGGAAAGAAAAGGTAATCATTCATAATATCAAATGATAAAGTAGCTTTCTTTATCAAACTAAAGCGAAATTACACAGTCATTTCATTCAGGTACTTAAAGTGAACTTGCTAATTTCTTTGATTTCAAAGTCATTAAGCCTACCTGATTGAAAGCTCATCGTATAGTGTCCATTTAAATACATTATAAAATTTCTCATTAAGAAGTCACTTAAATTAAAAAAATGTCCATTTCCTTGTCATGCAGTCAAAAATATGCAGTCCATGAGAGCCGAAGCCAAACACTTGGGTGGCGTTAGCTTCACTTCTGTAAAGCCCATCTAAAAATTCATCCTCGCAAGCGTTATTAATATAGTGAGTGAACTCTTCTTTCTTAACATTAAAGATGTAAGAAGTCTTCGAACCTGTAATAAGAATCTCCGGAGTGGGGCCTTTCCTCGACAGTAAAATTTTATAATGAAAAAAAGTAAGTAAAAAATATGTTTATAGGATAATTTTCGGTCCTTAATCTGATTCTTCCAATTATAGAGGCCAATTCGAACATCTAAGGCCTCAAATTCTAATCATAATTGAGTCAGCTAGAGGTCAGCTGCACCTAAATAAAATCTATATTTTTTGCTATATTTTTGCTATTGTAAAATAAATTTAAAGCGCTATTTTTGAAATAGTCCAATAGTTTTGATTACATAGCATGCTTCTGCTATAAGCCCAAAGAAGTAGAGCTGAAAAATTGTAGCATTAGCCCCTTTATCATGAGTTAAATTTTGGTTATGCAAAAATACTGCACTATTTCAAAAATAGCGCTATAAATTTATTTTACAATAGGAAAAAAATAGCAAAAATTTAGATTTTATTTAGGTGCAGCTGACCTCTAGCTGACTCAATTATGATTAGAATTTAAGGCCTTAGATGTTCGAATAGGCCTCTATAATTGAAAGAATCAGATTCAGGAGCGAAAATTATCCTATAAACATATTTTTTACTTACTTTTTTTCATTATAAAATTTTACTGTCGAGGAAAGGCCCCCCCCCCGAATCTCCTCAAAGTTGACTTAGATAGCTTGTGACTTTGAGTTCAAAAGCACTCTGAAATTCAAAGGTAGCTTGTGGTTAACTTAGATAAGTTAGAGAGTAGAAAATAATTAAGTAATTAACTTTCTACCATTTGGGGATAAAGGCATCTGGCTTTGTTGGATGCATGTAGGCTCTTTTGTTTTGTGAGAAAGAGAGTAGTTCATCCATCTATTTCAAGTCTAACAATTGAGTCTTTTTAAATGTAATGAAAGGGGATTATAATAAATCATAAAGTTAAAGTCTTCTAAGTGTTGACCATAACTGGAATTGCATAGAGCAAGCGCTCATTGAAAATGCAGATTATGAAGTTGCCTTGACTTGCACTAAGGCCATAGATTTCTTCAAAAGTGCTTGTCTGTGAGTCGTACCTCTCAAGCAATGCTCTTTCTTTCTCCGCTCCTGTTTAAGTCACATTCTAATTATTCTGTAGAGAGGCATTTGTCTGATTGAACACTTGCTAAGATCCTGAAGTAGTAAGAGGAACTGCAGAGCTGTTCCTGGAGATATCTATCTCAGAGATGAAGTAAAGGTAGCGCTAGCCTTATGAGCATATGGAGAGCTTTCTTCTAGGCACTGCCAGTTATTTTGAATGAGGTGTGAACTATTTCTTGTCCTGGTTAAAGTATAAGAAGTTAAAACCTTTTTTAAAAAACAGTATATTGATTTAAGTTTGTGGAGAACTACTGATCAGTGGCTTCAAATAGATAGATAAACCCGTTAAGGAACACTGATCGCATGTCTTTAAGAACTTAGTTCTGCAACTGGAAGGTTTTAGTGCTATCATTAGTTAGGTATCTGAGAGTTAGATTTTAGCGATCAAGTTGGTACATGAACTGGTCACTGCCTTTGAAAAGCTTCTACTGATTTATTGAATTCATTTTCTTCAAGCTAAATGAAACTACATATGTGATAATAATTAATCTACCCTTCTCTCTTTCTTGTTGCTTGACAGAGGAAAGTCGAATGTTGTGGGTGACAGCAGCATCCTAAGTCAACTCATTTGGAGTTATCTTCTATTCTTCATCCTCATTTATTCCCTCCATCCTGGAATGATTCCCTAAGCCCAGACCACGAGAACTTGATTACCCTACTCCTAATGAATTATTGGCTTTGCCTTTCTTAGCAATCGTCTACCTTACTCCTTTAGATATGGCTCCTCTCGCACTCTGACTTTATGACTAGTAGTTATTCTCTCAATATAAGGCAGGATAGATAAATCAAAAGATTGATCTCTTAGATGTTGAAGAACTGATTTTCGACTGAGTTTAAGTAGGAAGGCCCTTCCCCAATATTTTAAGCTCCTAAGGCCATAACAAGACCCACTCCGCCTGAAGTTGAAGAGAAGCCGCTATCTTAGTATATAACTGGCTAGCTCTGCTCATCCTCATGAGGTAAATATTGAACTTAGCCTCCTTCAAACTGCTAAACTTATCGGGGATCAATCTGAAAGTTATTCAGCTATAATTATACTGACTACCTCAAGGCCTGATTTATTGCGAGCTTATTGGGCGACTTTTAATTTCCTTGGCTTTCAAAGAATAAGAAAGCGTTCGGCACTTTTGGAAAAATTTATACTAAAATTTAATTAGAAATATAATTGACACCTACGTTGAAGTAACTTTGAAGCTTGCTTCAACCAGATCTTTAATGTCTTGTTCTTGCAAGTTCATTTAGAAATCGTACTTATAAGATATCTCTTTCTGTACCCCTGCCATTTTTGAATGCACTTCTTGCAACTCCTTTTCAATATCCTGAACGTAATTTGCGAACAGTTCGGTGTGGCCACGAATGTAAATTACAAAGAAAAGTTCTTTATTTCCCATATTTAAACTAATGAGATTTTCTTTGACTATATCGCAATCGTTGAGTAGGTTCTTAGCATAGACAGAGTCCATTCGATCTAGTTAATCTCTGATGACTGTGACTCCTTGATACTTTTTGTAGTAGTCTTTATAAAGTGAATCAAATGAACTGTAAGTAGCCTCACACCTCAGCTAATACTCTCTCTGCATTCGGTTCTTTTCCTTGCTCTATAATTATACAAAATTTATTGTTTAATTCTAGAATGCTTATGATTTCGATGAGACTATCAAACACCTTAGCTATTTCAGAGTGATATTTCATATATGTATAACGAAGTGAAATAACTTGTTTGGAGTGCACTGAGTCTATCTCATCATGAATCTGCTTCTTAACTTTCTCTAGTCTTTAAAAATTTTCATCCCAGAGAGTCAGTTGAGATAGGAATCCACCCTTGAAATTGAGAAACTATTTCTTAGCTTGCCTTGCTTGCAATGCAATAGTTTATACTTTGTGGCCTTGCGACTCATGGATGTCCAAGCATACATAATATTATTATTTACAATTGGCATTTAATGAAAGCACTTTTCACAGATACCCTTAAGGTCTTGCTCACAGAAGAAGAGTAGTTCGTAGCCTGGATGCTTGAGGCAGAAGCGATCCTTGAGTTGTGGATTTTGCGACTTAAGTGAATCTTTCACTACACACAGTGGGCATTACTTCTGCCCCTTGGCTGTGTTCACCAGTGTAAGCCTTTGATCCGGGTGCTTGCTGCAAATGGCGTCATAGTTCTTGTAACTCATTATCTCACAATATTTATAATAGGAATGTGTATTTTCTACAGATCTAACAATTTTCATCAAAATCTTTCTCACTGTAATAAATATTAGAGTAGATCAAGATAATAAATTAGAGATAATAATAACAAAGTTCAGCAATGGGTTCTATGTGCTTCAAGGCCAACAACCACGACCATCCTCCTCCACCTAAGAAGGCACAGCAAACTGCTTCTACAGCCTCAGCCACCAAAGACCCATCCAAGATAGGCAACTAGTACCATGAACCAGCTAAACTATTAAATCTTTGTTTCGTAATCGATATAATCCTTTAGTAGATTGAGTTTAAGAGCAGAGTAAATGACACTGACAAGGCAGTTCTAGATGTCAAGGCCAGGCTAAAGCAACTTATAATTTAACATTTGAACTTACTATAAGTGCTTCCTATCTCTCTCTCTCTTTGCATTTTATTATAAGACTTACACTGAGAAGTTGGAGAACCAGAGAGACCAGCAGAAAGCGAGAGTGTTAGAGCTAGTAAAGGATAAGCAGAAGCAAAGGGCAGTGATAGTGCTCAAGCATCAGAAACTGTTAGAGAAGAACATAGAGAAGTCAGTGGCTGCTCAGTCGATGCTGCAAGAGGCCATTGCCAACATAGAGAGCACAGCCATGGATGTAGAGGTTATGCAAGCACTCAAGTAGGGAGACCAAGTCCTCACTGATCTCCGCAAACAGGCCACACTCGAAGACTTTGAGGAGCTCTATGAGCGTCACACAGATTAATTGGACAAGGAGAAGATGGAGTAGGAATTCTTCGGACGAGTGCTTAACGAAGAGGACATGGCTGAGGAACTTGCAAAGTTAGATGAGCTGGCTGCTCTGGAGGAAATGGAAGCCATGCCTGCAGCAGGCGTAGGAGCTCTACCCTCCATTTAACAAGAGGAGAGAACGGAGCAAGAAGAAGAAGAAGAGGCTGACCCTTATGCAGTCCCATAATAAATGAGGCAGCCCATGGCAGCATGATCTGGAATACTGCAGTCTTGAAATATTATGATTGAACTAACACCTTATAAGGAAGATCGGAAAGGATAATATTGGGAGATATATCTCTATGTGACGTGGATCTTATTTATTATGAATCTGTCTAGGTTGATCTATCATTCAATTATTTATTAAAATCTCATACAGTTGTTCAAAGCAGTAACAAGAGTGTAAAGTATCGATTCCAAATTGAATTCTTGAAGTTCTTGTTGCTATAATTTCAGCACCAATTTTCAAAAATAAGCTCCCTATCTCTTTTGAAACTTGAGTCTCTAGTCAAAATCATTGATATCCTCGTACATCTCCTCAACCAGGTCGTAGTTGCTGTGACCGACTAACACTCCCTAGTCAGCTAGAATAGACATACAAAGCGTTATAGAAAAAATAAAGAATCTCTGCATCTGGCTCCTCATCTCCAAGTAAACCTCTGTTATCAAGAGTAGCTGGGTCCATGTTCATCAGCCTTTCTTCTTCCCTCAGTCTACCTAAAGTATATGCCTGCTGGCCGTCTCTGCCATTCACTGCGAGGAACTCATCATTTGCAAATCCTACAAATAGTCAATCTACTATGTAAAACTTACGAGTAGGCACTCTCACATTGTGCAAGTACTTGTTCATGCCATCAAGCTGACGCAGTTAATTTTCTAAGCTCTCTGGGCCATGATCGCTCACATCATCGTCGATGTCGATAGGGTCCTTTTGATGTCTCTGAGTGGGTAAAGTTTGATCTAGTGGCTTGAGAGGACCTCCAAGGTAGTTAACTCCTACTGTGCCTGAGCCTCCTGCCCCCAAACCAGAAGTGATATGATGAGACATAGCGGCCTAAGTTGTGATTGGAGAGGCACTCATCGGTCCAAAGGGAAAAATCTAATACATTCAATATTTTATAAAAATCAAAGGCACTAGAGTTGACTTGGTGTCTTGAGTTTTGAATCTTATTTTGATTTAGGGTGAACGGATTATAGAGATCGGCAGCGTCTAAATTCTCCTCATAACTCAGAGGGATTTACTTATGCTAAGGTATATTTAAGAATTCAGATCCATAATTACGCTCAAAACTTATTTAAATCGTAGAATAGCTTTGCTCCTTCCAAGAGTGCCACCAATGTTTAAGCTCTCAAACTACTCTTCAGCTATATAAAACTTCACTTTATATTTGATGCACAAGCTTCTTGGAAAATGTTTCTCTGAGGTTACGTCTTATTAAGAGGTGCAGTGGCTGTTCGGTCTATGAAATCTGGGGCAAGAGCTGGAGCTCTCTGAGTATCTTAACCTTGCCTTCTCATTTAGTTAAGAGCGGGTTGAGGTTTTAAATTTAGTAAAGTAAATTTTCTAATTAGCGATTTTAAGTTTCTGTCTGATATTGTAAGGATTCTCAAGGGGCTCATCTCTGTATAGCAACTCTGCTCTGTTCGGACTAGAAATAAGTGAAGACTGAGATCCTTGCCTTTTCATCTCAGAGCCACTGCCTCCAAGATAGCCTAAACCCGACCCGACACCCTACGCTCTATTCTAACTTCTTTGTTGAGACGAATGCTAGTTCAGTAGACCATTTCTACTAGGAATGCGGTTTGAAGAAGGGTGTCCCTAATTTAGAGGATAGTTACTTGTCTGGACTTGAGCATTTTGAGCTAAGTTTTAGTTAATGTTAGGAAGGTAAGAGCGGCTTAACTGGTCTGGGGTTATCTAAGTCTACTAATCTTCGACAAATGTCTTCCTTATGAACTAATATGAGTAAGATTATACTTATTTCTATAAGAAATGCTAATGAACTTATTAGGCTGTTAAGGCTGTGGCTTTATTTGAGAAGCAGGTGGGTTTCTCTTTTAGAGCGAAGCCTGGATATTAGGGTCTTACAAATGCTAAGTCCTAGCTCCTAGTTATTGAGGATGGTTGGTATTGGTTTGCTGTAAGTGAGTTGGGTATACAGGCTATCCCTGATCTCTTTGATTTAGTGTTTGCTTTTAGAGTGTGTTTTGATAGGTAGGGAATGGCTTCTGGCCTCTTACATCATATGCAAATTATTATTCAATTATCATTGGTTGATTTGGGAACGCCTCTTTGATTGAGAGATTGGAGCCTTTGAGAAGTGAGGAGGTCACCTCTATCTGAGCCAAAGTCGAGTCTCTCATCAAGTGGAGATAGAGGGTCGAACTAACCATCTCCATAGAAATCATCGTTTGCAAAATCTTCAGGCCTATCCAGCTATCAATAAAAGCAAAGTTATAGTTTTAGAGGGGGCTTAAGCTATCTCTGATCTTGAGTGCTAAAGAACTAGTCAGGGGAGGGGAGACTTTAAGCCATTCCATAGGTGCCGTAGTCCTCTAAGAATATGGGATAATTAGCCCAGAAGTCAGGCTACACTCTCGCAGCATCTAATACTTGTCATTAAGTTAGTTAGATAATCTTTTATTTATAAAAACTCTTGCTTGATGTTTTACAAAAGATGTTCTCCAAGAGCCCAAACACAAACTGATCCTCCACGGGACCCAAGTGTCAAATACCTACCGTCAGGTGAGAATCGCATTGAGCTCACCTCAAAAAGTGATTTCAGCTCTGCGCTGGCTCTTCCTGTGCCTATCTCAAACATCAGCAGAGTTGTCCTCTCTAAGTCACGCTCATTCTAGCCCAAGTTTATTTTCATATTTAATAAGGATCAATATTTTGCTAACTAATTTATCTTCAAAAGTTGAGATTAGCATCATGATGAGGGTTTAAGTTAGTGGTGAACCTAGGGTTAAATGGAGGAACGGAAACCATCACATATAAGCCACTGGGGTCTATCACACACTCCTGGGCATTAAGAGGTATGCTTATTGTCCCTCTCAACTCTCCAGTGTCTATCCTGTACAGATAGATCCATTAAGTATTGATTTCTTTTAAGTTTGATCCTTCCCTGATTAGAGGTGACAAGCAAATAGTCGTTGCTAGGATGAACTTCAAAGCCAGTGATTTTTCCCTCATCTATAATGAATTGTGCGACTGGGTTCTTGATGAGTTTGTGACCCTTGATTTACACACTTTGAAGTTAGATACAGTTAGGTGAGGTAGTGCTCAGTATTCTGAAGTCACTGCTTATGCTGCTGAGTACACTCGCTCCTCCCTGAGAATAGGGACTGGTCAGCAAATCGAACTGATGAATAGGATTGTCGAAAGTCGAATAGATAGGTTTCTCATCCTGAACTCTCAAAGATCTACAAAAAAATTCATTATCATATCTCATTGAATTTAAGATGACTGATTTGACTCGAGAACTTTCATCCTGACTTCAAGTTAGTTAGAATAGCAGAACCTTTGCGCATCCTTCTCAATCACTCCAAGGAAGTTGAAGCTATTCTTGACATCGTAGCAGCAAATCAGCCCTGATTTGAAAGCTACTATAGCGTAGCTCTCGTCTGAAGTAATGTGTACTTCCTTAATTGGATCCTCTATTTGAGCAGAGGTGGTATCCATTCCTCTTAGTAACTGATGACTAGCTACGAATAAGGCTTTCTCAGTAGATAAATTTAATAAGTATCATGAGTAGTCTCTTTAAAAATTGGTTTTAAGTTTATCTAGAAGAGGCGGATGACTCCATTATTGTCACCGACTAGAATGAGAGGCTGCTTTGGGAAGATCTTCAAGGCTGTGAGTTGCAGATGCTGAGTGCTCTTCTCATTAAGCTTGCGTTGGAAGGAGAGCGCCTAGTCAAAGCAACCCTTTATGACGTCGATGTATGAGAAGGACCACCTATCTCCGAAGTGTCGCCACACAAACACACTCATATCTTGAGAGCAAGTTATGAATGAGGAGGATTCAAACTATAATAGGAAAAAACAGGAAACTTTAATTGACTATATATGTATTGTGCTTTTAAATTATGATTGCTAGAGCTAAGTATTGGATTAAGCTGAACCTCCAGTGAGATAGGCATCTGTTCCTCCATTTGAGAGCAAGAAACTTAAATAATAAACTAATTATCTTCATTAACAACTAAATTTAAGGTAAAACTGTTAAACTTTGGTCTTTAATTGGCAGCTCCTGAACCCACTCCTGAGCTCATCCACTCCAGTCCAGTTATGCGCTAGAAATGGCCATACTGATAACCTAGAACAGCTTGTGAAGGAACAGTAACTGAACGGTCCAAGATCACAAAGGACTAGTCCAAGTATTTAATAAACAGGAAACGAAGACTCTGAGTTGTTAACATCTGAAGAACAGGAGGGCCTAGTGAGTAGATTGAGGGTTCTTCTCTTAAGCTTTAGACTGAACTCGTTAATCCTAAGAAATATTTATTGCATTTGAATAAGCTTACTTTTATCTAACTTTATTATCTTGAAGAAGAAATTTATAAGATTAAATCTATTAAAGCTGACTGATTAAGCTAGAAATTTTGAAGTATTCCGAGCTGATAAGGCACTTCACTAATGAAGGAAAGCGAGGCCAAGTGATAAACACAAATGGTTCCACGTTCAGTTCCCAAGAGCAGCTTATCATGTGCAGTCATGATTGTTGTAAAGGATTGCATGTCTTTCTTCAAAGTAAACCATAGTTTATTAAATGCTTATCTCCCAAATATGGGTTATCATTTACTTACGAATTCTCCCTCTTAATCTAAGATGAGAATTCTCCCATTGTCTCCGAGGATTATCAAATAGCCAGTGAGATCAGCCACCACGCACTATCTCATTGCTTACTTAATTTGAATTCTCTTGACCAGTTCTGCATGTCCTGAATGATAGTCCCATATCTTTACACAGCCGCGTTCCAGAGTCAGAAACTTTAGCCTTTAATGCTGGCTGCCTCCTGGAAGTTGATTGGATGATGAGTAAACTAATTATATTATAAAAATATAAATTTTGACTTCTAGCTTGAGTTTACTGAGATCCATACAAGTTGGAGGAAGATTGATAAGAATTGGCTGGCTTTGATAGGTCTCCTTGGCTAGGATAGCTATTCTTTGGAATAATCTGTAGTCCGAGACAAGGATTTTAAAGCTCGAGCTCTAGCTGATTTACCATTTCAATTTTTTGTTATCTATTCAGATTCCACAAAGTTGCTCGATAGCCGCTGCCTGAGTCTTGCCCTTATGAAGATTCCAAGATTTCTGTATCATCATCATTATTAAATTGTGACTAAAGTAAGATGAAGAAATAGGACCCGACCTTTTCAAAGATGATAGATATGTTTTTTGTTAAGCCCTCTCCACTCTGAGATTTGAAAGCACTCGAGGAAGGATAAGCGTAGCTGGCATTATTCAAAGATTAACTAGATCTAGGAATTCTTAGCTCCTAATAAAATGTTTACTAAATATTAAACTCCTGCAAGCACTGGCCTTTTTGCCAGTTCCATAAGCATAGGGTACTTGCAGAGGAGGCACTAGGATCTGCTGCCTCGTTTCTGT
>JAJKFJ010024887.1:0-11392 GCA_027382625.1 Tetmemena sp. SeJ-2015 | reverse complement strand
GGTTAGTTTATTGGGATGTATACAGTTGTGAGAAACTGTATCAGTAAGTCCTCAAAGACTGCTCTACTGCATTTTGAAGCTTCTGTTTTTCTAGATTTACAAGGTGATTATTCGAACAATCAACCCCTTATTTATCTTTTAATAATTTCAGGTTAATCAATTTAGATACTCTTTTTAGAAAAAATTATTATTTTTTTTTTCTGTTTTTTTTTTTACTTTAAATTAATAATTTTGGATTTAATGCTGGAATTTCATACATATAATTCAGTTTTAAAGAAGTAAATAATGAAAATATTAATCTTTACTTTTTTAAGATGAAATTATAATTGAAATTAAATTAAAAATTAACAACCAATATTATGATATTCAATAAGATTTTGCTGAGTATCAATATTAAAGTTGGATTAATTATTTCAAATTGTCAATTGATTTTGAACAAATTTATTTTTATAAGTTGCGCATTAAAATTGTTAGCATGTTATTATAATTTCAGGAGGAGTGGTATCATTAGAGAACAGCTAGCTATAGTCTCAATTTTCAAGATTCATAAACAATACAGCATATAATGGAGGAGTAGTTTTCGCTAAGGATAATTCTTAGGCAATATTTATTGGCGCAACTATTAAACTCAGTATTTTTAATTTAAATCTAAGTCAAATTTAAAGAAAGAGAAAGAATAGGATTATCATAATTCAACATAAGATTCCATAATGCTTTTATGTTTAGCTAGTCAGCAATAGAGGAGGGGTTGGACTAGCGATTGCTCGCTCTGTGATTTTGATGGACTCATGTGATGTTAGTTATAATACAGCAAAAGAATCAGCAGTCAAAATTATATGCCTATTTAATTGCTCTATTAAATCACTAAAATTTTAAAGTTCACAAGTTTTCTTTATATTTATTCATTAATTTCTAGTCATAGACAAATAAATAAATTACATTAAAATGTGCATTTTGTGAGTGATAGACATAGTAAGCTCGAGTAACGAAACCTACTTCTCAATAGTAGTGAATTCTAATTTCGCTCACAACTCAGCAGACAAAAACATCATATTCATAAGTCAGTGCAAGATGGAAGTAACTTAGTGTACTTTCACTAACAATACTTTTATTCAATATATTATTATAACATCACAAAATTTTAAATTACTGTCAATCAAGAATCAAATGGAATTTACTCCCTATTTATATTATAATCCAGCAATTTAAAATAAATATTTTCGAACTTGTCTCTTGTTGATTCCACATTTATGCAGCTACAGTCTACTTAATCACCCTCAAAATTAGGTAGCTACATCAAGGCTGTATTGTCAAATTACTTTATAAAATTATATATTTAAATTTATTTTCAAATATTGCAAAATCAGAAAATCCCCATTTAGAAATTAAGATAATGGTTTAAAATGATAGCTAAATTAAATGAGGTATTATAAACATAAAGTGTTTCAGCAATATTCATGGTGAATTACTATTTTTTACTTAAAATAATGATGATCATTTATCTTATGAAGTTAATAAAATAATATCATTAAAATCAATAAACGATTATTTCAAATATAAAAACACAATTTGATTTGAATATTATTTTATGTGGTAAACTTGTAAATTTAAAGGACACAATTTATAAACAACTCAGGAGTAAAAGGAGGAGCTATTCAATTGACAGGCTCGAGCATTTTAGAAGCCACAGATTGTAAATTTTACAATAACTCAGTTTAAATGCAAGGTGGAGCTATTTATGCCAAATATTATGTAATAAAGAATCTTTCATTAAAATATACATGAGAAATATCTTCGCTTTTTTATTTTAGCGCGAAAGCACTAGGCATTTTAAATAAAGTTAAATTTTGGTACATTTACATATCAGAAATATCATAATTAAAATTTTAGATCAACTCAAATCAAGTAAAAAAGTCTTAACAAATTAATTCTCTTTATAATTGCAAATAAATTAAAACCTCATTTAAAATAGTATGGAAACGTAAGTATTACAAATTCAGAGTTTTCAGGAAATACTGCTCTTCAAAATGGAGATGACATAAAAATTTTTCAATTATTTTGTAAATAAAATAAAAATAGAGACATAAACTATCTTTTGAAATAATTTGTAGTAAGGTTAATTTCAAGAAGTTTATTCGTGATAAATTCTGAGCTTCCCTCACAAGCAAACTTCTAAGGTTTAAAGATCAATAACTCCCAAGCTAAGTAATCAATTTATGCTGAGAAAGTAGGCTTGATACTTAATTCTTCAATCATAATGAATGTCAACGGCATGTCTAATCTTATCTCTGGAGGAGGTTTAAATAAATATGGATAAATAATGACAATTAACAAATGGTTTAGCTCTTATTGACTGCTATTCATCTCTCATCTCAAATACTACATTTTAAAACATCAGTGCTAGTAAAGGAGGTGCAATTTACGTTAAAGAGTCTGATTTCATTCTTTAAACTAGTTCTCCTAATACTACATACTTTCATCACATAGCTAAATAAAATAAAAAATATAATCAGAGAATATATAAAATTGATTAGCTAATTCTAGTTTCTCTAATTGTTCAGCTTATTAAGGAGGCTTTCTCTACTTTATGAATATATATTTTATAAAACTTAACTTTAATTCATCTGATAAATATAATAAAAAATTACTTTCAATTTTTAAAGAATGCTAGAAACTTTACAATTAATAATAGCTCATTCAATCAAGGAATGTCTTTATATAAAAAAGAAATTGAAGATTCAGGTTTCGGAGGGGCTATTTATCATACAAGTAATTTCCAAACTAACTTGACCAGCCTTGTACTTATATATTATAGTAGGAAATTTAATTAAAATATCGATGATTATTCAAGGAATATTTTTGGAATTGCAGCTTCGTGGTACTTTGAATGACAGATTCACCGTTGGTCTCTGAATTTTTGTAGATTAGTTATCAAAAATTAAAAAAGAACAAAACTTTCTTAAAATTTAATGCTCAATCGAATGGTTTATGATTAATTTAAAAAAGATACATTTTAACGGCAGTTAATTTTTTCCATTTTATTTTAATTTATAATTTAGTTTTATTTTTATTAAATTCTCAGCTGTAACATTTTATCTTATTTCTAACTATTTTTATTAATTAATTTACTTGATGAGTTAGTGAGATTTTCATTTAATTATGCTCAAAAGCAAGGTGGTGCAATTTATTGGGATAGCGTAGAACCCATCATCGCTCTCAGAAACACCTCCTATTTTCATTTTAACAAAATTTGGAATTCAATCTTAACTGAAATGGGAACATTCATGAACAATACTGCTTCAGAATATGGACAAGACGTTGCCACTTACCCTCAGAAGTTAAAGCTATAATCAAAAGCAAATTCAAGAGTCCTTGCTGATGAAGAGTTTTCTCAGATTTACTTAAATATAATCAATCCATAAATAAAAACGATAAATATTTTTATAAGAATATAAGATTGGTCCTAATTGGATCATTATGAAGAATAGAAGAAGTGGAGCAGAGCTGCCTTAATTTTAGGTTGGGATTTATGATATTTACGATCAGATTATGATATAAGATTCTACAATTATAATCAAAAATAGTTAAAATTAATTTAACAAGCATAGTCACTCTACTAGTCAATATGAGATAAATAGATTATTTTTAATAATGCTAAAAAATTCATATGTAATTCTAATTTTTATAAATTAATAAAGCCAATAATCATTTTCTATTTTTTAGGAACAGTTATTTTGAGTTAACTCTTCTAATAACTCATATATGAGTGGCTAAATAGCAAATTAGTATCCAAGAATTGCAGAAGGTACAAATCAATTCACATCAAGCAAAGGAATATTTACCATTAAGGATGCAAGCTTTTATTCAAATCCCGGCTAAAATCATAGTGTCTACCTTACTCTAAGCTCAATCGATAAAAATAATATAAATTTTCCTCGATACTGAGAAGCTAAGTAGCTAGGAATTAATGACTACCTTAAATTCTACAGATTTAAATCTTAATGTCATAGTTGAACTTCGACCTTGCCTTATTGGTGAATAGTTCACACCTTACATTTTAATTTTATTAAATTTATACCTTCAGCTAAGTGTGAAATGTGTTAAGAAGGCACCTTCAGTATTGAATTGATGACAAGCCAAGGAACTTGCAAATCTTGTCCAGGTGAGGCAGTCTGCTATGGTGGAGCTAATATGGGTCCTATTGATGGCTTTTGGAGACCTAGTAGTAGTTCTACTTATTTTAGAAGATGCCCTTACAAAGATGCTTGCATCGGAATGGATTCCTAAGACAGCAGTTAAACTGGCACCTGCTTGGAAGGTTACTCGGGAACTTTATGCTCGAACTGTATAGTAGGTTATTACAGATCCTCTAATTTAGAGTGCAAAAAATGCGAATCTGATGCTGCAAATTAAGTCAGGTTGGTGTTTGCTGGTTTTGGATTTCTGATGATTGTATATTTGTTGGTGAAGAGTATAAAATAGAAGGATTCATTAAACTACAGCAATTCTTACTTGAAGGCTTTGATCCATCATTTCTAGCTCCTCGCAATTACTTTCAGCATCTAGCACAACTGGCCAAAAATGTTAAAAATCTTAGGCAGGGACTATTTCAAGGCAGCTACTTTTGGACTATAGGAACTAGACATAAAATGTTTGTGGAAGGATGAAAATAACTAGGAGTTATACCTTCAGTACGAATTAGTACTTGCTTTTATTAAAATAATTCAATTTTTAAACTGCTTCTTTGATTCCTTTTGCATTCTTTTTGATAGCATTAATTTTCTGGATGCTCTTCTAAATATTTTAACAAAGGTCTATCTAGAAGCATTATTTGTCGACACTGACATGCATGATAGTTCTAATGTAGCCTCAGGTTTAATTCTACTTTAATCTTATAATATTAAGTAAACAATCAACTATATTTCTTTAACTTATTCAAATGGTTTCAGGTTGAAAAGATTGATAGCTCTTGGAGAACTTAAATAGATTTAGACTAAGAATTCTGGAATTAGGGATACTAGGAGATCTTTAATTAAATACTTCTGCCTTCAATTATGTTTTGGGTCGTTTTCATACCTTTCTCACTTGCAGTGATACTTCTATGCTATAAAACTCGTTTAAACTCTAGAAGAGTAAATTACATTTTGAATTTTCTAGTTCGCGATTTCAAGTATAAATACTTCTATTGGGAAATCTTCTTATGTTGGAGAAAGTCAATACTCTTGATTCTCATATTGATTTCCCAGTCTTAGGGAACTATAGTGCAATCAATCTACGTCTCTGTAATCTTTCTTATGTAAGTTAAATTATTCTGATTTCATCACATTTTAGTTCAATCTTCGTTAACTTAAGCCTCAGGCCTTTTTCAAAAAGAGATATGAATACCTTAGAGAACACATCTGTAACAGTTTAACTTGTGTTGCTTTGGTGTGGGTCTTGGTTTTCAGCGCATCAAGAAGAGGATTGGATCGACTCTAATAGTGACCTAGCTCGAGGAGCAACTTATTTGAATTCAATTGGTAGGGATTCCTTCTTGGCCATAGCGATTATAGCTAATATTTGCTATTTCTTGTGGTGGGTGTTTTGCTTTGGGAATTACCTCAGTAAGCTATTGATGGTGCGACATCCCTACATATATGCGAGGATTGCTTTTTGCGACAAACAGAGACTAAATAAGAAGAGCTTGACTGAATCTACAATCAAGATATAGACCTCAGAGCATTTAGAAGAGTACCTTACTCTCGTCAGGATTCTTAAGAATCAAGTTAATAAGGGAGCGATTTCTCTAAATGCTCAAAATATAATCAAGATAAAAAAATTCTTTACTAGAAATAGTATAGTCTCATACTTTAGGGGAGGATAATAAAATTTAATTCAGAAATTTTTCTTGTTAGGAAATTTATACCCTACTTAGAAAACATAATAGATTAATCATGATTAAGCTTTTTAGGCGCTTTCAAAAATTATAATCACTTTTTATTTTTTTTATTTATTATCAATTTTTATTTTTTTCGGCCCTATTTATGAAAATAATTATTGAAATAATTATTGAAAAAATATTTTTCTGCCTTTAAAATATAATCTGATTTATCAAAACAAAATTTAAGATAAGTTAAATGCGAATTAATATATTAGAATATATTAATTATTCGGTGGAATTATAAATAGGCAATCTTGATCTTTTAGCATACTAAAATGGAAATTTTAATTAGCAGAGTATCTTTTTAAGCGATATTATTCGCAATGGTGGACAAAAATAATTCTTGAATGAATCTATATTTTAAATAGAAATTATAATTATTTTATTGCCTTCTATAATTCAAAAAAAATTTGTTCCTCAAATTTTAGCTATAAATAAATTTGTGCCATAACTCCAAATTAAAAAAAGAAAGAATTAAGAGTAAGTAAATAAAGTACGAAAGACATAATTATTGTAATAGCACAAATTAAAAGAAGCTTATACATGAAAAACATAAAATCTTAATATCCTAACCTGATTATACAATTAGCAACAGTCTTCACCATATCAACAGTCTTGGAATGCTAAACATACGACGTTCAAATAATTGACCAAGTCATTGATTTGCAGTATCAATCAATCAATTTTATTTATCTTATCAATTATATAATCAAAATTATGGAGAGAAAAGTCATTAAAATTCTTTTGCTTATTCAAATTTCCTAGAACAGTGTATAATCACTGTTTTCTTATTACTTCATAATATTTGAGTACTCTCTCAGATTAAGGTTAAATACTGTTTAGTGAATCACAAGATAGTAAAATCATAATATAAAATACTACTTTCGATTGTTAAGGTGCCAATTTCTCATTTTAAAAGCCATTGATCTAGGTTTATAATTTTCTTTTTGTTTAACTAAAATATCCAGAAGCCTTTTTTTAAAGATAAAGTTTGAATTAATTTTTTTAAGGTCAATAATTCATCTGAATTCCTACTATTAAGTAGATAATATTTCTTTTTGAAATTTTGTTAATTATACATTTATACTTAAAAATTTTATTTTAATGATAAATAAAACTACCTTCAAGAACTGCAATTAGCCATCTGAGCACCAAGCATTTATAATTCTTGAAAACTCAAATGTATTGTTTTAAAACTTTAAACTCAATTTATTAAAAATAAATTAATTTAGTTTATTTCAATTAATTAAAATGGTTTGATATTTAGTAATTTTATAAATTTCTAAACTTAAATTTATAAAAATTATAATTTTTGAATAGTGGTAATGGATTGTATGTTCTATAACATTTCTGTGGCCAATGGAAGTGTATTTTCATCAATCAATACATCACTTTAACTCTCTAAAAATTATAGAATAAACTTAAAAATTTATGATAGATTTAACCATTTAATTTCAAAAATGTTTCAACTTGTATAACGAAATTTTGTAATTCAAGACATTTTATTAAATTTTCTTTAATAAAATGAAGTTTAAAAATGATATATAAAAACTAAATTTAACTAGTATTAAATTATTTCTCTCTTAATAACTAAAATAAGATTTTTTTTTACTTTATAACTGCTACATTACATTGTGTAAATTTTCTAAAGGAATATTAATTGAACCAATCGTTATTATCTGTTTAGCCCCGATTTTTCAACAAATTTTCAGTTTGTTTCTGTAAGTCTTGACGAACGAGAGCGAAGCTCTTGTCATCTGTTAAAACTTTGTCCTGTAAGCCCTCCTTGTCGGCCATTGCTAGAAAAATTAAAAAAAAAGTAATTTTACTGATTTATTAAATACCACAATTGTAGGGAACGTTCTTGCAATATACTAATTATATGGATGGGTTTTTAAAATCAGTAAAAAGACTAAAAACAGAGGCTACTTACTGTAGAAGCTGGCTTTCTAGCCAGCAGTGAAAAATCGGGACTGAACAGATAATAATTATAAGTGAAATACGAATAATTAATCGAGAAATTCAAAATATTTAAGATTAAAGTGAAATCAATTACATGCTGGCTGGAATTTAAATTAGCAAGTTAATTAATCGCAATATTAAATGAATGTGGAGCAAACTAAACCAATTATCCAAATCTCCTTGTCTATATATTTCCTCATTTGAGCAGACATTACAAAATTATGGTCATCAAATTTATGAAATTAGCCAATCAAAAATGTGAGAAAAAATTTATCCTTAAATTATTAATGTTTTAGCTAATCAGAATACTATTCAAGATAGATTTCACAACATTAGTCATGCAATTAAAATTCTTTTAGGCTTTAAACTGATATCTATGCTCACTTTCAAATTAAAACTTGCTCTTTCATTTGCTATCTGATTTGTAACTAATAAAACCATGGATTTTGAAGTTGTATTCATAATTATTTTTATTTCTCGAACAATATTTATATTTCACTTATAATTACTCTAATTTGTTAACAAAATTAATTGATTTTTTAATTCTTGATAAAATCACTATTCCATTTACTGTCAGTTTTAATTGATTTTCTGTCATATGTTTAAAAAAACTTCCAATAACATTTTCTTCTTTCCTTTTCAGCTTATTTATTTACTTTAATTCATCAACGATAAGATTTACGAATAATATCTCCTCCCCTCTTACTAAGAACTAGGCACAGTGAACAGCGTCTCACAAATATTTCTTTAAATTTAGACATTTATTCGATATTTATAATTTATTAATTTTATTTATAATTGTAATTATATCTTTTGATCTTATAATGAGTAAATTGCACTTTCTTTGATTAATTTATTAAAAATAATTCTGAAAAATTGGTAAATATTTCTTATTGAGGATGGGCAATTTTTGGATAATGACTCATTGTATAATATAATTGGAAGTTAGCGAGTACTTTAATGTAACAATTGCACATCCGCAGCAATTTAAATTATTTTAATATTTCAGGAGTCTGTTTCAACCATACTTCATTTTCAGTGACAGAAGAAGACTCCTTGCTAACGTTCAATGATTTACAGTAGACATTAATTATCGACTAAGTAATTGCTAATCTCTCAGCTATCAATACAAACTTAAACTTTTTAAGAATAAGCTAAACTAATCAAAATTATGGAGTTTCTTCTGCGATCAGCATTACAAATATTACAATAAGAGACAATGGAGAGTACTTTGAATATGGATTACTATATATGAAAACAGGAGACAAGATTAAAACTATCAATATGACAGACATCAACCTTTTCAAGAGCAAATAAAATATTTATTCATAGAATATAGGCTATTTATTTCTCATTTTTATTTAAATAATGCAACAAAGATTAAAGTATTTACAGTGTTAATAATTTTTATCGATTTAAAATCATATTATATTTTATCACAATTTATTATTCTGATCTAAATGGCTATCTGATTATTTTAATAGGAATTTATTATATCTATTTAAAAATTAAATGTCAAGATACAAATATTATAAAATCCGTTGATAAATAAATGCTCGATTTTAATTATTTAAGATTCTTAAAATTAAAGCAGATAAATTAAATTTAAAATATGAGCATGTATATAGTGAAGTTCATTTAGATTGGTGAGGCCGAATAAATAAAAATAGGCTAGATAAATATTAATTCTCACCAACAAGAAATATAATCTAGAATTATCAGCGACTATAAAACAGGCTTGATTAATATTTATTTATACAAATTAAATTCCCCCATGCTTCATATTATCATTCCCTCAAAATTAATTAGGAAAATTTTGAAAGTATTGCCCTCTAAGAAAAGTAGCTAAAGATTTTATTATTTTTTGAATAATATAAGTGGGTATTAGACTTTAGAAATAAATGGGTTCTACCTCAATTGCAATAAAAATCCACTTTCGTTTTAAATGGTGCAGTAGAAATATAATCCGATTCTGAGCCAGAGTTTCTTATTCAATCCGATATTCAGATTTATTGGCATTGACATCAATTCAAGTGATGATTCATCACCATGTGAATTTTCGGTCCCTGATGGATCTTGGTTGGGTGATTGCTACTTTAATCAGCTAGCCTTAATAAACTTACAGATTAGTAACTGCTATAACTTCGCAGAGGAAGCTTAAATATTAGATTGTGAAAATTGCTAAAATGTCAGCATTTAAGACTCTTAATTTTCTGGAATTTCAAAGCAATTAAAATATGAGGGAGCCAAGTCAGGATTAAATAAGCAAGTAAAATTTAATTAGATTGTTTCTTCTGGATGATAGCACTCTTGTCACATCGTTTTAGAGGTGCGTTTTTTAGAATATCGTGACTGAGGGTAATATGCTTCTAGAAATATAATAAAAGTAAGGGCTAATAGAAGTTGCTGATTCTCAATTTTAAAATATACACTCTTTCATGAAAGAAGGAGGAATCTTAAATTTATAAAATAATTTTGAGTTGAATTTCTTCAGTAATTCATAAAGCTTAAATTTTTTAAAAACTTATGTAATCAATTCTTGGTTTAATAGACCTTTTTTATTAAAAGCTTAAATATCTCGTAAATAATTTTGAATCTAAATCCTCTCTGCTTAAATTTGATTTTTTAACAAAATTTGGAATCTTAGTATATAATTTTAGCAAAATTAGCTCATGATAACTCAAACATTTTTGACTGCATCATATTGATGAGGTTTACATCAGCAATGCTAGCTATATTTTTAAAATAAGATTCCTAATCTGGGAGTTTTCGAGATGAATAGACTTACTTAATCCAATTCCTATCTTCAATTCAAGTCATTATTGATAAAAACGAAGATTTTTACATAAAGTTATCACTCTTATTTAATTTTAGAACACAAATTACTCTAAACTATGCAGATCTTTTTTATTACTTTAATTTATTGACTCAATAAGTTACAAAATTTTTATATTTTGGCTGCCAATTATTTTAATTTATAAAATTCATATTTGACTTCTAAATAGAAAAATTATTTTTATAAGAATCTTAAAGACTACTCTATAAATTTCAATGTACGCTAAGTAACAAATTATACAGCAAGGTCATGATCATAAATAATTATATAAAATTTAAGAATATTTTAAGGCAAAAAAAGCACATTGCCTTTAGAAAAATATAATGCTGCTGCCTCTCTTAATTTAAAATATCTAAAAATTAAAAATAACTTTGGTACCAGTTAAAGTTTAAAGTGCTTTAGTTTACTTCTTCATTAAGAGGGATAATTACTAAAGTTAATAGAAAGCCTCACATGAGGATAATAAAAAATGGCGATTGGCAAGGAATCGTTTAAATGACTTTTCTTGGGTGATGTCTATTCGCCAAATCAATTATTTTTTCATAGAGAGAATTAGTGATGCCATTTAACTTTTTTTTAAAAAAATTATTCACATAATTTAAAGGGAAAGATAATATATATATATATATATATATATATATATAAAAAATAGACATGCCTCAACTTCAAGATAA
>JAJKFJ010024886.1:0-11393 GCA_027382625.1 Tetmemena sp. SeJ-2015 | reverse complement strand
TAAAACAAAATTATTATGTACCAGAAACTTCATATCAATATTAAAATAAAACTGGATTGTTAACAAAGCCATGATGAACCTTTTAGCAGTCAGGCACACACATTGAATATATCGCAATTGTTAAATTTAAAAGATAAATATAGTATTCGTGAAATGGCATCAAAGACTGTTAGGATAGAGGTAGGGAAATCCTATGGCCATCAAGAGATAATTTAGTTAGGTTTCTCTTGTAGGAAGGAGTGTACTTAAAAGTGAGCCCTGAAGCCATGTTTAATGTAGTTACTCACTGATGAATTAACTAGGTGAGAAGTCTACTGCTAACTCTCCTCAACTCCTTCAGTATGGAAGCCTGCAGGTCTATGAGAAGCTATAAAACTTTTAGCTTGAAAGCGATAACCTAGCTCAACTGAATGGATGTGTTTACAGGCTGAATCAATCGTATTTTTTTTCCTCAAATTCGTCACTGATATTCCATGCTGGAATTGGATTGGGGAAGTGGATAAATAAAAGCTTTGAAAATATTGGCTTTCTCAATGGGAAGAGTAGAAATTCTTGTCCAACTCTCAGTAACTTCTGCCTGAAGGGGTTTCTTTCCTATCTTGCGCTGGCTCAATCTGACTATTAAGTCGTTCCGGCGTCATTACAGAACTACATTTAAAAATACCAACTCTTTATACATCACTGAATGATAATTGAGCTCTAGAATTTTTTTTGACTTGTGAGATACAATTCTGAGGTAGTTAGCTTAGACTTGATGCTCTTACTATATCTAATGTCGCATTCTCAACTGCAAGACTTTTCTCTAACTAATGAGGTCTTTGAAGTACTTTTATAAGATGAGGCTAGTATAGCTCAGATACGAAAAAAAGTTATTGGCTTTAGTTTTTTCTTCGAAAATTAAGTGGTATGAGGCTCAATTATTTGAGTCTATAAAATTAAAGTTTACTTTAGCAAGATTAACCCCTCATTACAATCAATCATGCACTATTAGAGACCCAAAGTTTTATTCGAAGATTTACAGAAGTTAGATTTAGGGACTCAGAGAAGTTGTCGAGGCGATCGTCACACATTTAGTCCACGAAGTCTCAACTTAAGCTGTGACTTCTCGTGGGTTTATTCCCTAAAAGTTTTTTTAATTTCTGTTCATAATTATTGAATATCTGGCTGGAAAGTTAAGCAAGTTCGTATTGTTTGTTAAAAGGTAGAGATTTGATCTACATTTGGTACACTCTAATATAATAAAATACTCTGCTGTTTTTTTCCTCAGATAAATCTATAGTTATTTATTGATAATTTTTACATTTAAATTACACTATATCTTTTTAGAAGTTAAAAGGAAAGAATTTTAACTATCAAAATGTAAACAAATTTTATTCAGGTCGTTCTATTTGAAAACATATTTAATCTGAATTAAAACTAAAATTACTTCATTTATTTAGGAATGAATGCTTTTCTATTTAAAAATAAATTATCTAATTTATTAAGTACTAATTTAATTAACTTTTTTAGTAAATTATATACAATATAATTATTAAAATAAATATGACATTTTGGTAGATAATTTTTACAATATTCACAAATAATTCAAAGTCTAATATTTAACAATATTTATTATAGTTTTTGTAAATTCTTTATATCGAATGCTGCACTCTAAGTGGAATAATTCTACTTAGAGTTATAAATAATGGGAGTGAGGATAATAAAGAAAGATCCATAAGTCTCACACAAAAGATTAAATGAAGATTTAAAAACGTTTTAAGAACTATATCATCTAATTTTATATCTGAAGAATAGGAAGATTCTAGTTTATGTTTTTTTAATAATTTTCCATAAAAAATTTTGATAAAATCAGTGATTAAATTGTAAGTTACATTGCTAATATATTAAATGATTTTCATTTATAATAAACTCAATGAATGTAACTCCGTTGTATAATAAATAATATTTTTTTGTAGGCATTCCTTTAACATTCACTACAACCGTATAATTTGTTTTCACACTCTATTCAATATTTAAAACTATCCAAATCTTACTATAGCAATATATTTACCCTATTAAAAATTATTATTTATTTAATTAAATGTAAATTTAAATCTTACTTATAAATTAAATTAAAAAAATGAGAGACTAAGTTTAATAAAAATTATACTAATAAACTAAATATTAGTTGCAATAGTCTTTTCAACTAATGCTATTTTAGCTAATAAAGAAGTTGAATTAAATTTTTAATTTTTAGAAATAGCATACTTCTTAATTTTATTTGCTTACAAAAAATATTGTTTAAGTCTCCGCTTTCCTTGATAGATTTATTCCTTTTTAAAAATATTATAAAATTAAAAAGATTGATTAAGAGAATAATCATGATTATTCTCTTAGATTTGATTTCACTTTTCTAAATATTTCTTCTTTATTTTATAACTTATTTTGTAAAAAACTATGCTTCCACTAACTAATTATTTATACAATTATTAGTATAGCTGAGAATTTAATAAAAAGAGAATTAATTTATATATTAAATAAAAATGCAATTAAATTATGGCAGTAGGAGTGTGTTGAATTTGAATAATAATTAGACCATTAGATTGAGCATAAAATTCTAAGAACTTTTTATCCTTAAAAATTTTGTTTGGGAGCACTCAGTCAAGAGTTATAAGCGACAAAAGTTTTAATGAAGATGATGAAGAGTGCTTGAGTCATATATCACTACATAGAAGTGCTAAGAAGATGATTAAAGAAGAAACTCATATTAATTTTTTGATATGCTATTACAGATCAGGGGTTAATCTGTGATTCAATTGACATAAAGTTGCAACTCTCCATTTTATTATTTTAACCAGTCACCAATTTTAATTTAATTCTCAACTATAATGCTTGCTATTGCTACTGCCACTACTGCGAAAAATATTGGCCAGAAAGAAAAATAAGAATTTTTCCTGAAAAATCTGAGACTTTGTATAAAAATGACTGATCTAAGCGCTAATCTTCTCAGCATCATGTCTTAATTCAATCCCAATAGTTAAATTATCTTATATTTATCATTTACCTCCGAATTTCCATCCATATCCTGCTTATGTTTGCTAAATTTACTACTAAGAATAAGATTATTAGAAAGGTTAGAGAATTTATAATTAAATTAATTTAAATCTTTTATAAAATTAGGTAAGCAACTAGCTCTACCAGCATTTATTGTAGACTAATTATTTAAGTAAAATTAATTGCAATTTCTAGCAAAACTATTTTAGCTGTTTATAATATATTAATTTAGAATCTAAATTAATGTTTAAGACTTTATAATTAATTAAATGTATAATCATGAATAGACTAACCCAGGCCATCGTCTTAGTACTTATTTAGAATAAATTTTTATTAACATATATTGGATACTCGTCGTTGTTGCCTATAATTGAATATTAGGTTAACATCATGAAATGATTACAAGCTACTGAAGTTGGACCGCCACTGCCCCCACCTCCTGTCTATGGCTATGCATACCCCAGCAATGAAAGCAATAAGATATCGTATTTTAATTAGTTACTTTATCCTATTTTATATTTAATTTTTATCAATCTTTTAATTATTTTAGGCCATACTCATTAAAAAATATATGCATATTTAGTTATAATAAGAGGTAAAATATTAGTTAGCCCCAAAGTTAGGTCTTGACGAAGAATAATTCTTTTCCAAATATTTTTAGAGAAGTTCACTTTTCTTTTTAGTTCTCCTTGACTTAAGTTGGGTTAATTATTTAGGAACATATAAGAGTTTGTGTGATGAGATGATCTGTTTAGTTATTCCTCATTTGTATAGTTTTATAATATAGTCCTTTGACTCTTTAATTATAATAGAATAATTGAAGTTATATCATCAAATACAACGCCTTTTATATTTATAATTTTAAAAGACTATTCTCATTTAGATAATCTAAGCTGTCCTAACTTAGTCTACTTATTTAGCTTTTCTATTTTTATCTGATGATATCTAATTCTGATTTGTTCCAACCAAATGGAAACCAATTATAAATTGAAGTTAGTCTTTATATAATTAATTCAATAAACCAATAATTTGCATTCGAGGCTATTCAATATTATCTAATTTCAATCAAAATATCTGAGACCCTAATATGTAAGACTAAATTATTTTAAATAGATTTACGTTTCTTAGGATAAACATCACCTGAAAAGACACTTTAATATGGAGAAGAAAGGATCAGATGATCGTGGATATTCTTTCCTGAATAATTGATGCAAACAGACAATTATTTTCCACAAGTAGATCTTATCTCCTTTTTAGTATAAGTTTTAAACTTTTCGCAAGTAAATATCATTTAAACTAGACATTTTAGTTGTATGATTTAACTCAGATTTTGTTGATTGCCTGAATATTATTATTCACCATATCAAACATTCTCTAAACTCGTTGGTATTTTATCTTATCAATACAAATAAGTTCGTTAGGAGTTGTTTCATAGTTTAAAGTTAAGGAACAAATCTTTCTGATATTAATATTGTCTTAAAGCTGATCTTACTACTTTCATCTTTCAAAAGCCTTACTTATAAAACCAATCTTAATTTAATAAATCAAATTATTATAAGCTACTTCTTTAAATTATACCACTTTTTGTTCGTGAAAGCATTTATGTTCAACTTATCTTAAATAAAAAAAGGTTACAGTTCTTGAATATTCTTGCTTTTTAATACAAAAGCACTTCTCTATTTCTTAGGCACAATTGTGCTGGCGAAAGAACTGTGCCAACCATTCTTGCAGACATTCCACCTATGATGAAGTTGAGTCTAGAGGTTCAAGACTTATCAACTTTAGCTTATTCTAGGAGGACCTATCTAACTTTGAGCCGCAGAGAGTAGGGGACTCAATATGTTCATTTTGCTATTAGCAGTCAAATCATAGCAAATTCTGGTTCTCAAATTGAATCAATCGGTAGAATCTCTTGGTGCCGTTACATATTAAAGTTGCTTATATTTCTTTGTACTCAACAAGAAGGTAGGAATTACCATGGCTTGTGGTTCTTCCTCAGAGTTTCAGTTTTGTTCAGTAATCTATTTTCTCACTAAATTTCTATGGTACTTGGATATCTTTGCAATAATTAGAGCACTTTTATGTGTTTTGGGCTTTGTTGCAAAATTTTTATTTTTACAAACAATTATTTTTCCTTACACTATTTGATTGAGTTTGAGATCAAATCCTCAAATTCATATATTTATTGATTATCTAATTCATAAAGAAGAATTAATATTCGAAATAAGATTACTTTTTTTAAAACATAAAGTTAGAGAATATATTTCTCGCTTCATTAAAATTATAAAAAAAGCTTAAAGAAGTGTATCAAAATAAATAGGAGAATTTGTTTTGATGAGTTTTAAAATATTTCATAATTAAAGGGTGAATATTAAGATAACAAACACTTCTTATTGGTCATTTGATCTATTTTATAAAACTGCCTAAACACTTAGTATTACCATTTATCTGACAAATTGAATGTCATTAGATATCTATAATCCAAAGAAGAACTAACTTATAATAAAATTTCTTCTCTAATCTATTGCTTTTTAGGAATTTAATTTTATTATGCTTTATAAATTAAATAAAAAGATGTAGCTAACTAATGTAGCTGCAGGCAAAAACGGAGGAGTATTTTATTTGGGAAATGCAGCTTAGATATCTATAACTAACCCTGAGAGCACATTCTACTCCATTTCAAGTGGATAGTCGGGTTCTTTCATAAACGTATTACACATATAATTGAATCTAATTAACTTAATTTATATTTATATGCAAATCCTTCAGAGTCAATGGCTATAACTTTATCAATAAAACAATAACATTATTTAAATCAAATACAGAAGTCAAATGTCTTACTACAACTTATTCATAATTAGCTGTCTCCACATTTTCAGCTGCATCCCAAACTTTAACTTGTTCTAATTATGGAGCAATTTATCTAAATACAGCCTTGATTAGCGCTGTACTCACAAACGTCACTATATAAAACTGTAATTTCGGAAAATCTTGCGGCGGTGCTATTAAAATATTTCTTCAAAGAATAAGTAAGAATAGCATATTTAAATGTTTAGCGTCTAGAATGGTTCTCTTTCTGTTACTGAATCAAAGTTTTTACAAAACTCAGGATTATATGGTGGAGCTATACTATGCTCTTCTTGCAGCCTCATAATTAGCTAAATAGTCTTTGAAGATAATAAAATTCATATTCTCATGATGAATTATTTTAAATAATAAAAAGGTTTAGTGCAGCATATGGAGGTGCACTTTATTTTGTTGGAAGCTAAAATAATTTATTTGTTATAGGATTAAAATGGTTAATAATTTATCTTCGATTAGTTTAGCATAGAAATACATTGTGTTTAAGATGTTTTTTTTTATTGAAATATAAAAATATATTGAGCTTTAAATTTAGAGTTAATTTAAAAGTCTAACCCAACAACTAATTTTACAACGAAGTGCATAAGTTATTGAAGAATGATCGCAGCACAGAGGGGATATTGAAGGCAAAAAACAGTGATGCAAACGTTGAAGTCAAGTAAGTAATTCCTCTGAATCAGTTAAAACACATCTTCGCACACTAGCTCTTAGACTTCTCTTTATAATTTTTTGTTTAAGAGATAATAGATATGATCTGTGTATTTTTGAACTTTTAAATTATCATTTTATAGGAACATAAAAGTTATTATAAGTTAAATTATAAATTGTTTAATATCAATTAGTGATGTTTTTAATTAATATATTTGTAAGCCCAAATATTGCTTACTCCTTTAATTTGAATAGCATGACTTTGACCAACTAATACGGTTATTACCAAGCATTTGGTTTTTATTTAGAAGGAGGCTCATAAATAATTAAAATTTATGTTTTAAAAGCTCCTCTAACCAATTAAATACAATGATATTATCTATAAATTAATAATTGCACATATTTGTTTTAATGAAAATATTAAATAAAACTTTCAGAGTGATAAAGATGCTGATGGAACAGATTCTCCAACTTTCAGAGTTAAATTAAAAAGAGAGACAGCAACATGAAGCACTGACCACAGCAACAAAAGAAGCCTTTATTTACTAAAACTAAATTCATTAAGATATTTAATTAATGAAACTCTAAGCTGCTACCCTATTAATATCTTATAAAGCAACTCAAAATTAATTACAGGGTCAAGAGCACCCTCTCTTTTATTAGTCTTTAGAGCGGCAGGAATATGGGACCTGAAGCTCCCTAGTGACTTGAATCTGACTCACTCAGTTAGAGAGGATTTTAATGGCAGGTATTATTAGTCATCGTCCTGTGCAGTGAGTAGCAACTACCATATCCCCATTCAGAGAGACCATTTATGCATTAGATGGGAGAACATCCATAAGTAACTATAATTTCCCACTATTGAAGAGGAATGATTGAATTTAAACAGAAGATAATATTCATTTTAAATTCTTAATCTCTAATCTTCCTCTGAAAGTTCTTTTTCAAATTTTTGAGTTGTATAATTAAGCTTAATCTTTCTTATTAGGAGATTTGAAAATTGATTTTTCTTTTTTTATTCTAAGCACTTAAATTACTATTTTAATGAACCAGTGGACGCTAAGTTAACAAATATTAAAATGTAAAATATTTATTAATTTAATAGTATCTAAGTGTTTAAAGCCTTGGAGTTACAAACTGTGTAGGAGTGAAAGGATTTCTATAAATATGATATAATAAATTAAATAATTGAAAAGATCTGGTGCATTTTACATTAAAGACCTAAACCTCAAACTGTAAGTGAACAAAGCAGTAGTTTAAACTGCTACCTGCTTTAGTGGTTGCTTTATATCGGCTACTAATTTCAACAGTATTGATATCCAATCAAGTTAGTTCTCAGACATTCATGCTTTATTAAACATTTAAGCATCTTCTGAAGGCTCTCTGCTAGCTTTGACGGGTAGTTCAGCCACATACACATCCACTGTTTCATTAACTTCAAACTAAATTACATGCAAGACAACTTCATTCCTTATTCCTTCAATGTCAATGACCAACGCTCCATTTAAACAATGCTGCCAATTAATTCTTATTATCCATTCAGTGCAGGAGCTATCAAATTTAGACTAACATTTTATATTTATTTAAATATTATTATTCAAATTAGTGATTGATTCATATAATAAATTAATTGTTGTAAAATTGTGGCAGATGCTCAAAACATTCATAAATCTACAGCTGCTCTAAAGCTAATCTAAATATAGTATCCTAACTAGTGAGTTGTAAAGCGCACAGTCACTAATTCTATTGTTAAAAATGTATGTTATATTGTATCACTAATTACTCTGAACTTATTGCTTCCTCACAAAGTTATTAGGATAAATCGATTAATCTAATTTTTTAAATCTGTGTATGTCCAAGGTCACATTTAAAACAATCCATTTTGATTTAATTATTAATTTTAATCTAATTTTATTAAACTTTTTGAATAACAAATATTTAAATATCAAAATGACTGATGTATAAGATTACACTTCCACTTCAAATAACTTTAGCAAATGTATCAACTCCCAAAATGGAGGAGTATACTATTCTAATAAAAAAATTATTAACTTAAATATAAATGTGTGTTAAATTTAATATATTGTTAAAATTATAATACTAAATTATTCTTTAAATATCTCTGGCATTTATTTAACTAAGAAAGTTATTAAATCTTTACTGATGTTGAAAGACTGGTGGATATCAGGCGGACAAGAGGTTGCAAGTAGTGGAAAAGTGTCCACCATTACAGTGATCCAGTTAGCAGATGGCTATGAATATTGGCTAGGGCTGCTGGATAAGTTGCTAAGAAGATTTCGCTCTAGATATTCGAGGTTCTGAGTGATTAAAATATCAAACACTCAGTCAGATAGGGCTTTAACGATAGGAATTCCTATTGTGCTGCGATAGGCATATAGCAAAATTATCTGCAGCTCCATAAAGGGTAAATCCTAGGTAGTCTTATCTAATAGCTTTGCTGATATAATAAACTTGCCAATTATCTCCCTAATTAATATTTAAAGCCAAATCAGTAAATGGATCACAATTATAATGGTCTTAATAATCTCATCACTTTTAAATCACAGATGTCATCCAATGGGTTATTTAATTTGTACCTTCAATTCTAATTCTCACTATTTAATCTGTTCAAATTAAAATATATATTATAATAGTCAGAAAGTGTCTCAAAGGATCAAAATTAATTCGGTAAGAAATAATTCATTTTTAAAATTCACAAGCGAAAGATAAAATTTATCATATTATTTTCGGTATATATATTAAAACAATCAAATGTTACAGTTACAAATTTTAAGATTTTTTTCTCTCATTTTCTTCTTTCTGAATAATAACTCTATTCACAGGATGATTAAATTACTTATAAACAGAAATGAGTTATTTATAAATTTTCAAAACCACTTCAGATTTAATATAAAATATCTAAAATAATTTAAGGCAATATTTGTTATAGAAATCTAAAAGTATTACATTTACAAATTATAATATTATTCGAAACAAAAGAAGGTAGCTTATGTGCAATAGTCTATAAGTTTTTAGAGTTTTATTCTATTGACAGAAACATATTTACGCTAATCTTTGACAAAAATTTAATTAAAAAGTAAGGTTATAAAAACATAGGTTCATTAATTTTAAAGCATTATCTCGTATTAAATACACTTTGATTCTTAATATTAAATGGATTAGTTAGCAATTTGACCACTCTTTAATTAGCTAAATAATAAATATAATTTACAGACACTGGTTCAGAGTATAATTATATTGGAGCTACCTACGGAGGATTATAGTCAAAGTCTAATTAATTCTCATTGATAATAAAGCATGAAATTATTTTGTTAAATTTCTTTACTTTTTTTTTATCTATTTATACTTTTAAAATAAAAACATATTAATAATTTTAAAAATATGTCTCTTCGAAAATGGGCTTGATATCCACAACTATTTTAATAACATTTATTTTTATTTGAATTCAAAAATAATAAAGAGTGAAAAGAAAAAACCTCTTAATTACGAACTCTTCTTGAGTTCTAATATTTCTTTCTAATTTAAATATTTTCATTTAGGTTAATATGTAAAATAAATAATAATAATTGGCTTGAGCTCTCCACTTCTATATCTAAAATATTAAATTTCTCAAGTTAGACAAAGGCAGCTTAAAGCCATTAGCAGCACTCAAGAAGCAACATAGTTCAAACTCTTCACTGCCGACAGTTCGACCCTTTCACAAAGCTAGCATGATATCGTTAGACCTTTACCGAGCTTGATTGCGAAATATATTTGAGAGGCTTCAGAACTTCACCTCCCCAATTGGCTGCGCCGAGGCTTGTTGAGTACTGCTTTGATAGGGGTGTTGAAATAGCCAGAATAGCTTGTCGAGCTCTCAACATGAGAAACTTGCAGTTGCTTTGAAATTTAAGAAAGGAGTGTTAAAGCATTAGCCATTGCTTAATAAATTAACGAAATAATGAGTTTTATTTTGAGAAACAAATATTTGAGATGAATTGCTTTCTTTAACATTCTCTAGTTTCATGAATTCATTTTTTAAAATATATTTTTGATTTATATTATTTTTGTAGTTTAACAGGATGCCATTTATGTTCTATCAATCATTTATGCTAGAGTGCAAAAACGAAATTAAATCTAAGTGCAAAAATAAATTATAATTCGTTAAATAAATAATTTAAGATAAAAAATAAATTAATACTGTTAGAGATTTATAATTTATAATTTTTATTATATTCTAATAATAATATATACAGAAAGTTCAAGCGATGGATTATATTTTCCAAAAATAGTGTTAAAGGATATCAAAATAAGTATTTTAAAATATTTGTAATCACTTTGGAAAACAGTGTAGCTGATTATGGGTTAGTATTTTACTTTCAAGACTAGTTTTAGTTGGATGTAAATACTCTTAAAATTACCGATAGCTAAAGTTACTTCAGCTGCCTACTTGGGAGTGTAGTCAAATCTGATTCATCATCGAGTGTTTCATCTTCAAATGCACTTTCTACTATATAAATGAAAACCCTCAATATTACTACCAACTAAATTGGAACAATAAGCAACATGAACAATGGGGGCTTCATTTCTATTGACAGTGACTTCGTTAATTCATAAATTCACACAATTTATACTATAAATTAATTCTTTGTTCTTTACAGACATTAATGTCAAGTCTAATATCAACATTATTTATATAGATTGCCATGTTAAAAATAATAAATATAGGACACATACGTTTAGATGACAGTCAAAGAAAAGAATAATACAACTGCTACTGCTTTCCCCTACACTTTAATTTAAATTACTATTTAATTCATTTTAAAAATCAAAATGGGCATCAAGTGAAC
>JAJKFJ010024885.1:0-11395 GCA_027382625.1 Tetmemena sp. SeJ-2015 | reverse complement strand
TAAAGTTAATCATATATAGCAAGAATAAAGCGTTCATTTTTATTTATTAAAGTTGATTGATAGTAGAAGAATTCATGACATAACTTTGTGAATTGATTTGGGTTGAATTCAATTTGAAGTCTGAAGAAAGAGAACTCCAATAGTATGTGAAATCCTTCAAGACCTATGAGCCGATCTAGTACTGATAAAAATCAGAGTAGGAGCATGTTAATAAATAGTCCACTGAAATATTTGTCGGAGAGTAGTAATTGTACGAGGGAAGGAGTAGGAGGGAGTGATTTAAGAAAGGGTTTCGCATGCAGAGCTAAGTGGAGAGGTCATAAAAAGTATTGAAGGGACAGGTCTAAATGAAATTATCCGATTGAGTTATTAAAGGCAAGCCAAGTGTGTTTATAAGATGATATAAGCACTTTTAATTTGAAAAACTTTAAAGTGTTTATCGGCTTTTACAGTTCCACCATATTGAGTGGGTATGGATCACCTGATGCAAGTCTTGCATATAGAATCAGATTTACACTTGAAAGTGTTTTAGACAAGGAATTATATCTTGACTTTAGAATATCGAAGTTCACTCTGTACGTGTTCCAAAGTCTCACCTCTTTTACGATTGATAGCAAAGGAGCTTAGTTTAGTTTATTGTTGTTTCCAATATACACAACATAATCACCTGCAGGTATACTGAATTGAGCGATCTCATCCTTAGTTATGATTTTATCTGCGGCTCCTTGAATTTGGTAAATTGCTGTAACGTCGAAGAGACTCCTAAATTTGCAAGAGAAGTGGATCCATTTCTAAGTCTAGTTACCTAAAGAGTCTGACGTCACAACTTGAGGGCCAGTAGGTATTGGAGAGCATCTAAGATTGGCCTCTCCTTACAATTGCTTTGCAGTGAAATACTCTCTATCAGAGGTAGCTGAAGGGTATATTCCGAAGTAATACTGGTGCAGAGTTTAGGAAGCAGTAAGAGCGTTTTTGTAAAACCAGAACTCAACTGTTGCCTAGGAGAGATCAGTTGAAAGTGATAGATTATAGGCCAAGTAACTTGATGCTTGAGAGAAGGAATATACTAGCTTCTAATCGTTACAAGCTATTCCATCGAACATAGATCCATTTTAATTCGTTGTAGCGAGACTTGACTTCTTAGAATAGGTTAGATTTTCTTCCCACTGAAGTTTATAATATAAATTTTAGAGTGAAGTGTCTCGAACATAGGATCCTTTGTGTATACTATTGGGGACCCTGCTTAGTTTAGAGAATTCAAGTTAAGGGCATTAAATTAAAGGTTTCCATAGTTATCTGTATCAAACTTGTAGTACAAAATGAGAGTGCTATCAATAGCTGTTGCCTATCCTATAGGCGTAGAGATGGGCAAGACTTATCTGCTTTGATAGACCATTACTGATTTTATATAGCCCACGAAGTTTTAGAAAATTTAGAAGTTTCTTGTTGGAGATTGAGTCCCCAAGGTGAAGGAGTAACTGTTAATTTGGAGTAGTCGCCTTTGCTAATCATAAATTCTCATTTCTATGTTATTAGCAGCTCTGTCGATTATGAATTAGATGTTTGTCCATTATGCAAGAGGCACAAAGAAGTCTCCAGTTTACCTAATTGATGAGGATGTAGCATTTACAAGGAGCCTCACGTTGTTTGCATCAGTGAACCAGAGATGAAAAACATTTTGAAGAGAGAAGAAAGGCAGAGTGAGATTGAAGGTTGCATTTGTGACTATCCCTGGTAGAGTTTTCATCCAGATAGTTGCAGAGTATTGATAGTTAGACACAGTTGAATTCATCCTTGAATCTATGACACTATTCACTATGTTTGTTGAGCTGCCGTTTAGTTTAATGACTGTCGCTTGATTGAAGAAAGCATAGCACATGTCGTTTGCGATGTAGTCATAGTCCCAAGATGGTGAAGAAGGAGCAGCTCCACTGTCACTGGTCGTTTACAACTACGCTGTGAAATTAGCTAGTGATGAACTTTGCAAGCCACCTTTCTAAAGTCTATAGTCCGCAAGCTGATTATCATCCCAGGAGAAAATTTGATTCCTCATAAGTCCTCCTTGACTATAGTTTTAAAAGCTACTCTCAGCATATAGTTCTCTTAAGTCCCCTACAAATCCCTTCTAAACTGCAGTGGTTTTTTGCATGGCTGTGGAATTTCATCCAAGAGTAAGATTCCAAGTGGTTGCATTAAATTGAAACAGATATAGGTAGGTACCATTCACGCCTCTGAATGGCTTATCCAGATAATCCAAGCGTATGTATGTCAAGTTTGAAAGAAACTGTCCACCCATAGTAAAGCAAATCCAAGCATCATCTTCCAGACCTGTGATGTTCAAAGTCAAAGATTGATTGCGATTTTAAGAGGCAGGGATGGAACTTGAAGGCAGGATTGTTGAGTAGCACGTCAGAGAGCTGTTATAGATAAAGACGCATCTCAAGCTACCAGGGAAATCGAGTAGCTACTCGGATGTGTTGTTATCTGACTTGTCATAGGTGGAGCTCAACCTGAACCAAAAGCGCATATAGTAATCCAGAGGTTGAACAGTCTATCTCAAAGTAAGAGGGAAAATTAATTTATTAGAGATACAAATTTTTAAATGATACCGTTTGAACCATCTAATGTAAAATAAGAAGGTAGCTGGTCTTGAGAAACGCCATCATAGACAGTTGATCCTTGAGAGTTCTGGCCTCAAACTAATTGGAAAGAAGTGAAAGCTAGCAAGAATAGGATTTGTTTCACAAGTATGTTGCTTCTAATTGACTTTAGAGAACTAATCTTGCAATTTTAAGTGTGATCTTTTAGAGAAGAAACATTGGATATCTCTTTTAAGTTTTCAGTTTAAAGTCCTGCTTATCTCATTTTGTTCATAGTTAAGTTATTTGTAGTTGTATTATTAGCAAGTTAATGTTAATTGCTATTTTATTCTAATCTAACTGCTGCGATTAAAGAACTATTTTTAACTATTTCTCAACTTGCTAATATCTTATGAAATATTTTTATATCGCAGACACTGCTGAGGAAATACTGATCGTGAGAAACCACGACGATACCTCCTTCGAAGTTGTTGAGGGCCACGATGAGGGCATTGATAGCATCGAAATCCAAATGATTGGTAGGCTCATCCAAGAGTAGGATATGCAACTTGTAAAAAGGGAAATTATGATTCTGATATGGGGCTTGGTCCAGGTGATCATGGCGAAGGCGACTCTACTCTTCTGACCTCCAGAGAGCAAGTACATAGGTCTCAGGGCCAAGTTGCCGGAGATACCGAAGGATCCCAAGTGAGATCTGAACTTCTCACTGTGCACGTTGGGGTAAGTCTTCATCATCTTATAACTAAGACTATATATGGAGACTAAGGTGATATGATCTACTCGACAGCAGATAATCTCAAGTCAAGAGAGTCCAAATGATGTTGAGTGAACACTCCCACTCTCAGTCTATTGTGAATGAAGCAGTGACCCTCGAAGACTGTCAACTCTCCAGTCAAGGCCTTAAGCAAGGTAGACTTACCTGCTCCGTTGGGACCCACAAGAGATATTCTAGTCTCAAATAATAAGCCCATAATTCATCATTCTCATTTATTTCTCAAGATCAAGGTTGAAGTTGACCTTCTCAAGGATATGCTTTTCTTGGACGTAGCCGATATTAGCTTCATCAAGGCGGAGCATGGGTGGTGAGATCTTCTCAGGGTTAGGGAAGATGAAGACGCAAGTGGGGTCGTAGATGACCTCTTCAATGATGTCCATGCGGTTAATGGACTTGATACGGGACTGCACAAGGGAGGCACGCTTGGCGTTGTATCTGAACTTGTCGATAAACTTCTGGATGTGCTCGATCTTCTCCTGCTGGGATTCTCTCTGCTTGAGCTGCAGCTTCATCTTCTCGTTCTTGACTCTCTCAAAGTCGTCGAAGTTACCCTTGAAATAAGTCAACTTCTGATTGAAGAAGTAAACTTGTGTGAGTGAATAAGATATCTCCTTCTTATCATAATCTTATTAAAGGTATAGATGATCTCGTCTACTGTGACGTTGAGGAAGTCACGAGCGTGAGACACGATAATGACAGTGATGTCTAGAGAGCGGATGTAATCCTCAAGCCAGATCAATGCGTTCAGATCCAAGTGATTGGTGGGCTCATCGAGTAAGAGGATCTCAGGCTCGCAGAACACCACCTTAGCGATTGCGATTCTCATTCTCCAACCTCCAGAGAAGTTTTTGGAGGGAATGTTCAATTCATTCTGACCGAAACCGAGACCAGCCAAAATCTTGGTGGCCTTTGACTCGACCTTTTCAGCTTATATTGCTATCAGTCTGTCATTGATCTTAGCAATTTTAGCAGTGTGCTCTGTCTTCTCAGCAACAGAAAGTCCAGAGTCATCCTAGGTAGTGAGCTCCTGAAGTTCATTGAGCAGTTTGGTTCTCTCAACATCACAGTTAAGCACATGCTGAAGCACAGAAATGTCATCAGCTTCCACTTCCTGCTCGACTTGGAGAATGTGGAGGTTCTGAGGGAACTTATCGATTTCTCTTCTAGAGATAGCATTGATGAGGGTGGTTTTACCGATACCGTTTCTACCAACGAGACCGTACTTTCTACCTTGGACGATCTTCAATTAGGCGCCATCAAGCAAAGTTTTACCGCCTGCCACTAGAGTGAGTCCAGGGAGGATGATGTCAGCCTTGAAGGGGTCTGGCTTGTCGTGAATGACAGTAGGGATGGGCACTCTTCTCTTGTGTTGCATGAACTCCTCAATCTTCTTGTCGAGTGCATCTTGCTGGCGTCCGTCTTCGTCATCTTGCTTTCTCTTCTTCTTCTTGAGTAGCTCCCAGGGCTTTTCCTCGAAGGTGTTGTAGTTACCAGTTCGCTCAGAGTCAAGGAAGGGGTCTGAAAACTCCTCCTCTCTGATGACTCCAGAGTGGCCGCTCTGCTTAATCTCGTTGATGACCACGGGGTTGCTGAGCTTCTCAGCTGTGATGGTGTCTCTGTTTTCAATTCTGAGCAGACCATGCTCAAGCAAGTGGCGCATGATGACCTCGCAGCCCTTGAAGGCGTCGTCCTCGTTGTAGGCCATGCCGTCAGTCATGAAGTCGCCAATTAAAGTGATGAGCTCAGCGGCGTTCTTAGGGGCGTCCTCGTTCACGATAAGAGCCATGTAGCTGTAGGCAGCTTCTGTCAAGGTCTTAGACTTGATAGAGGCACGCAGAGTCTTCTCAATCTCTTTCAAGATATGCTCATCAGGCTTGTCATTTGGCAAACCTTGGGCCAGCTACTTAAACCAATAGATTAAGAAGTATTTGATGTTCATCGAATGTAATTAATGGATGTGTAGATAAATAGTTTAATAGTAGAAGATTCTTCCATATTTAATACTATAATTGGTTTGAAAACAGGGATTAAATTCACAAAGATACCAATCAGCATATACTATCATACTTTACAATGAAATAGAGACTGAGTTCTATTCTTATCAGTAAAATAATTCTTCACATTAAATTTCAACTTACAATGGAGTCGATTTCCAATAGAGAGCAGCAATAAGACACATTAGAGAACTAGCATGCTTCTCTAGAGTAATAGAATGATATCTCAGTGACGAGCTAAGGTGCAGATCCCTTTGATCGACAGAGGAGGATTCAGAACTGGAAGCAGGAGAAAGTAGAAAGCTCAGTTTGCCTTTTGCTGGGAACCGGTGGGTTGGGATGCTCAGTGGCTCTTGGCCTTGCTCGTCTTGGAGTAGCGAAACTTATTTTGATAGACAAAGACGTAGTCGATATCTCTAATCTGAACAGGCAGGTACTGTTCACTCACAGTGACGTGGGCAAGAGGAAAGTGCAGGTGGCCAAAGATAGGATTCTTGAGAGTCATTTGATCAACCCAAACATGGTTTGAAAAAGTAAGAAATTAATTAATTCCTAGTTTGGTTGTTGAGGCTTTTGACATGTGTGCTATGTAAAACTGGCCGAAGATTGTTGAGCTCAGCAAGGAAGCGACAGTGGTCTTCAATATGATAGACGTAGGTGACTATTTTGACGCAGCTGTTCAGGCACTCTGCCTAAAAAGGGAAATTCCTCTCATCTAAGGAGTTAAGATCCTCTTATTCTTAATATTGTGCAATAAATGTTTCGGAGGTACGTTTTCTTAGCAGCTGACAGTGGACTTCTTCTTGCCTGGTGAATCCTGTCTCTCCTGTTCTGCAGATACCTACGACCCTGAGATCCTCGCTATTCTTTATTTCTATTTATCTGTAATTACAATCGATCTTAAATGTAATGATAATAAGTTGCTTCCAAGTTTAATAGAAGAAGCAGAGAATTTAGAGTTCATCCCTCGAAACAATAACCCTATTGGGCAATCTAATAGTTACCTATGCGTGATGTGTGCTCAGATGATGGTAGCTCGTTTCTCTACTTGGCTCATCGCAGATCCAGAAGTACCCATCCAGAGTCGGTTCATTATGACTGTAAACAGTGGAGACTCATTCCAGTATCCAGTTCCTAGAGAAGACAAATGTCTTTTCTGCAACGACTACGAATAGACCCAGCATCCCTCAAAATGGGAATAAAGGCAAGTAGAAAAGGAGGAGGCAGAGAGAAAGAGGTTAGTGCAACTGTAACTAGATCAAGAAGAGGCAGACAAGAAGGCTTAAGTTGAGAAGGTAGCTTAAATATGAACGCAGACAATTAAGTAGTGCTTAAATAAAGGGATGATAGTAAGGAAAGATTAATTAGATTATTAATTTCATGAGCTTAATTCTCACTCAGTGACTTTTATTTTCAAATAATTTATTAAAATGAAATAAAATTTAGTATTCATAGCTTTGTAATAATAATGAGAGTTTGGTGTGTGTATCTATCCAAATGAATAATTTGTGTGTTTTAAAACAAGTTAGTTCCTAAAGTGCTTAAGTTTGTTATTATCCTCTTAATATATATATATATAATGTGCGTCAATGTGTGTTGTTATAGTTAGTATTTACAGTGCTTCAAAAGTAATCAGTAGAGCTGGCAGTAAAGCAGCAGTTAATCGGGAGGTGAGAAGTCAAATTAAGGCTCGCTTTACAGTGAGTAACTTAGGCGTTTGGTTCTGAGCTGGAGAATTTGCAGTGGCGTTGTAACTTCTGTTGTTGTTAGGTGTCATAGTTTGTAAAATTGGAGGGGGGTTTCCAGAGCTCCCTTGCCCAAGAAGGAGTGGAGCATTGGGCTGCGACTTGAGGGAAGAGTTCATGAGAAAGTTGATGGAGGAGTTCTGCGAAGTCTGAGGCTTCTTACCTATAAGTTAGTTTTAAGTAAGACTTGTGGGCATTTGAGGGAGTACCAATTGATCATTGGATGAGTGCTAAAAGAGGAAATAAGAAATAAAAAGTTAGAGCTACTATCTCAAGGAGTTGTCTTGAAGAAGTCCTCCAGAGGTATTGAGTGCAAGGTTTTGGTGCTTCATTTTATAAAGATTCAATCTCTCCTACACCTTTAACTTCTAAGCTTCTATGTCATCTTGCTGTTAGGAAATATTATGGTTAAAAATGTCTATAATTCTTTATGAGGAGTTGAGTTGAGCAGAGTTATTTGAGTTAGAGTTAATGGAAATCATGATGTTTCTTGACTTCTGGCCGTTCTAGTGAAGCCGCATGTATATCTTCTTAGAGTTCAAGGTCATTCCACTGTTCAGCTTTATCAAGTGGTTAATTGGCGGCGCTTAATTATTTCGCAAGTGATAATTATAAGCAAATTCATTATTTAATTATTTGATTTCCTCTTCTTACTTTATATTCTGTCGTAGTCAATTGGCGAGAGTAACTGCTCTGCGGATCCTTTCCCCATTCTCTTCGAATCCAGATACTCTTATAATTTCATCGATATTTTCAAATTACAAGTTAAATTTCTGAAAAGCCACAACAATCACAGAGAGATTGTCGATGGATTTATTGACTGCAGCTTGGATGATAACCTCATCTGCGATTTTCCCGCAAATAGTATGAATGCTGACTTTTGGATTATTCTCGTACTTCCTAATAACTCTCCAAGCCATGGTCCCTATATCTTCGTTCGTCAGTCTGTCGAAAATTCCATCGCTACCCATCAAAATGTACTCTAGCTGCTCTCCCCCATTCTTCATCTCTATTATCTCTGGCTCGCACACTACTACTCCATCTTTCCCTCCAAATTAGATTAGAACATTTAAGAAATGCAATTTACAATTCTCTGAGCTTAGCTTCTATATCACCAAATGTTCTTGTAACCGACAACTTTCCGGGGAAAACTCTGTACGGTCCTATAAATGGGTTGTCCTAGTCTTTCTCTTAAATTTGCGTGTATTTTTATATGATAGCCTGCCTTATCTGTTGTGTAGGCTATCCATTCACGAAAACGGTAGACGACTGATATATCTTGCCACCATTCTAAACTTATTCGGAATAAAATTCCTATTAAGTGATTAATAAGCTATTCTAGTTGATGCGGTCGAACTCAGTCTTATCAGTCGGTTTGTGGTCGGTGCTTATCTGTTGGATTACTTGCCCTTGTGACATGATGGCTCAGCTGTCACCTACATTTATTATATAGACGTCTTTATTAACGCTCATCAGAAGAATCCCACAAGAGCCCGCTCGATTCACCTGAGCTGTCCCGTTCTCTCTTTTTTCGTTTAGAGAATTAACACTTTTCTGATATTGATAGTCAAGTAAATAGAGAGAAAACAAAGCTGTGATATTCTTCTTAGATACGCTAGATGAACTCTTGATCACACTCCTTGGACCCTGCTATAATAGCAGCGTTAATTTCATTCGGAAAATTGGGGTTTCTAATTATCCTGTTATGAAGATTCTCTTTGAGGTAATCTGCACAAGCTACACCACCATGGCCATCATAAATTCCAAATATTTGTATCTAGGGCCACTAAAAAGGCGAAGAAGAGGGCTGTGGCTTCTCTATATTTGATTGATTGCTCTCAATTGTCTATGTTTATTTTCTTCTTTCTTGGGAGCCAGTAGGTTCTTCATTCGTACTGACAAATGACTTTTTCGAATTGGATTTTGGTTGCAGCATATTTAGGATTATAGCGATTCTGTCCTCATTACTTTACCTTACTGTCCCGACATTTAAATTTACAAAAGCTATTATTATCATACTCATATAGAGCATTAGTGTTAGCAGCAAATGCTTGGACTGAGCCAAACGACTTGGTTGAGGTCTTACTCGTGTGAAAATTGGGGAGTGGGTTATGTCTCAGCAATTACGCTTTGATGGAGGAGTGGTTTGATTCATTCTGCTCTTGAATATTTTGAAGCACTCCTTCTTAGATTCGCTAGTTCCTGTCTCTAGAATTCGACTTCTGCCTCGAGGCATCCATTTGGCTATTTAAGAAGTTCTACATCGCAGATGCGTCCTAGGTTAGCGAAGATCGCTGCTCTGTATTCAACAACATGTAAATAGTGAAATACTATCATAGATTAGCAATTTCTCTAATTGCCCTTGCCAATTGACTTGTTGGATTTATTGATTGACATTATTTGCTTGTAAGTCCCTTACCGGTTGAAGCTCTCAAGCAAATTAGAATAAGATAGTGAGTGACACTTATACTGATTTGAATTAGAATCTTGAATGGTTTTTGCTTTCAGCTTTTGGCTGTCTCTCGTGATAGAATTGGAGTCCTGCAAATGGTGCCCTACCCGTGTTAAGCTATTGGCACTAGTTTTGCGCATGGCTCCTCCAGGAAACGGTTTCTGAGACTAGTCCATCGAACTCAATCCAGTAGCTGCCGTAGTCAAACTGTTGTTGATCGATAAAAATGTAAGATAAGTAAGACTGTAATAAATTTCCTTATCGAGGGAATTGCTGGAAGAGAAATCTGGTTTCCACTAACACCAGTGTTTGAAGGGACCCCAGCACCGCCACTCGAGCTACTGTGCAGGTCATTTCTGCTGTTTTGTTTTTGGAGCTTAATCAGCAACTTCTGTTGGAGATAACTAGGGGTGTATTACTAACGCTAATTTTTGAGACCGAAAAGCTTCGAACCAGTGGGGATGGAGGTGGAAGATTTTACCTGTACACTTGCGGGAGGAGTCTGTCCGAAAGCAAATTAATTTTAGGAAGGTGTTGTCGCATACAAGCTATTATCCATTGTCGAAATAAATATTGCACACACATGTAACTATGCTGATGTTGATTTAGTTGCTCTATTTCTGTGATAATCAAAGTTTTTAACATGAGATGAATAATTAATACAGCACTATTCATTTCTTCTTTTTCTTCTTCAACCTGTTTATATTCGATAATTTTGATCTCGAGTTAAATCAAAAGAAAGACAAATTTGAAATTCAAGAATTATCAAATTTTGATAAAGAAGCGATTTTCCTTTTCATTAGGATGGATTAGGGGTTTATTGTTGAACCATTTATTACCTCTATAGCTGTAGTTAATGCTGTTATTGCTGATAACTCAAGGCTTGCATCTGTCTTTGAAAGTTTGCTGCGTTAACCTACTATGAACTTTGCTAGTTAGCTTAGCCTTGGGTTTAGTTTTAAGCATTTGGAAGCTAGATGGGGATGGGTAGAACTCCGCTCTTGCCCTTCTTGTAGATGTAGTAAAGGAAGAGGCCCTAGCAGAATTTCTTGATGAGGAAGTAAGCCAGGAAGAATTGCCAGCTCATCACGAACAAGAAGAACTTAGTGTTCCTGTGAGCGATTAATATCTTATCGATGCTTTGATACACGTCCTTGTTCTATTCTGCAATCTGTTCGTCGCTAAATGGCCTACTTTCTGAATATTCCTCGCCCATTTCAGACTTATCCTTGGACTTGAGTGAGTCTTCTATCAGTTCTTAAGCGATTTACTGTTTCTTGGGCTGAGTGAGTTTATTCTTGTGGAACTTCATATCTTCGTCGTAGGATTTGAGAGAAAGCAGGCGGTCCAAATTTTAGAAAACGTTATCGTTCAAGTGACTCATTAGAAGTTTGCGAGTTGCGAGGGTCTAATCGATGTTTATTTTCCCATCGGCGGTTATTTCCATGAGATCAGAGAAGTTCTCCTTCCAAATTTGTTAATTTGAAGTGAAGAGACAAAAATAAGGTAATGACCAAAGTAGAATGAAAATTAGAATAGAATTAAGACTATATATGGTTCATAGTGCAAGTTTAGATATACAAACAATATTGGTCACTGGAAGAACTTGGGAAAATAAACGGTATATTCCTGATTATCTCTGACAGGGAGGGCGACATGGTATTTGTATTTGTACTTCTCTTTCCTAATTGCCTCTAAATCGCAAGGGTTGTTTAACATCTGAGCCTTCTGCTCTAATTGCTAAAGAGCCTCGTTAGAGAATTCGTCAGTTTGGTCTATCACCAATTCCCGCCGCTTAAGAGGACAAATTTAGAACTCACCAAGAGAGC
>JAJKFJ010024884.1:0-11401 GCA_027382625.1 Tetmemena sp. SeJ-2015 | reverse complement strand
GCTTAAGCAAGCTTCGACCTCATTAGCACGGACGTCATCAAATTATTATATCTAATTAATTGTGAATTTGAAAGTATTTGATGATATAAGAGCTTAATTTTTATAGTGAATTTACCTTCCCTACCGACTTCAGTCTTTCGAGTCCTACTTGCGCGGCATAGTCTCAACTACAAACTGCAAGCTGCTCTGCAGTCGGTAACACTGTAACAGGAGTGCTTTCATTCTCCTCTACACCACTGAGTGCAGGCACCACATTTGCCTTCTACGTTAAAAACATACAGAATCCTCCAAGTACTCAGCCCACCGGAGCCTTTACTGCAATTTAGGGATTCGATACGAGTGGTAATTAAATTGTAAAGTTTTCAGGAACACCAAAAGTTACTACCACAACTCCTGCTTTAATTCTAATATTGTCATAATTTATTTAATTTAAAGCTACAGTAACAACTTAATCTTTAACTTAAGGTAACACCATTAAATTAGTCTAAGATTTTGTATTATACACAAACCTTGGTGTGGCAACTAAAATATTTATTAAAAAGTTAATCAATCATGAATAATTTAATAAAGATTTACTTACACTATCACCTTCACTAGCATAAATATACTACCCTCAGGAAGTACCTTTGTAATATTCAAATATTTTTTTTGAAGGATATATTTGGACTATAAAGTAAGTTTAATAAACTACCCTGCCGCTGTAACACCAACCATTCCATTCACAACTTGCCAGATAGTTTCTGGCTCTCAAACTTTTACAATGAATAGTTGTGTAATTGACACTTCAAGCAAAACAATAACACTCAGTAATGGATTTGGAGCAGCTGTAAATGGTGGTTCTAGTGTCGTTATTAAGATGGGGCCAATATCAAATCCATCTGACTACACTAACACCTTCATTCGTTTTGAATTAACCTTTTTTACACCGATTCTTTTACCGTGAAAACTTACACAGACAATACTCTTAGTTACATTATTGATCAAGTAGTTGATGGGCTCATCCCCGGATTTGCTTGTACTCTACCCTGTAAGACTTGTACCGCAGCTAGCAAGACTCAGTGTACTTCTTGCTTCTCTTCAGGCACAAATCCCTTCCTCAATGGTTAAACTTGCCAAAATACCTGTCCTGCAGGAACTTATGCTGATGCCAATAAAGTATGCTAAACCTGCCCTTCAACTTGCAAGACTTGTGCAAACTCAACTACCTGCTTGACTTGCGACACAAGTGCCTCAAGCAAAACTCAGCTACTTAATAATGGCCAATGCGTGGCAACTTGTCCCGATGGTACATTCAATTCATCAGGTACTTGCACAACCTGCAACTTACAACTTTGTAAAACTTGCTCTGGTACAGCAACAAATTGCACTTCTTGTCCAGCCACTAAGCCTTTCCTCACTGCAGCAAATTAATGCCAAACCTCCTGTGATCCTGGCTATGTATCAATAAACTATCTATGCACTAAATGTAAGTCACCTTGCGCAACTTGCTTAGTATCCACAACTACTTGCACTTCATGTCTTAGTGGGCTACTCTACGGAACAACTTGTATTGCTGAATGTCCATCAGGATATACTTTAGTTAATGGAAGGTGCGTTGGATGCGACCCTAATTGCCAACAGTGTTCTGCTACTAATTCATCTTAATGCCTCCTGTGCATTATTTTTTATTATAGCTGATTTGTTGGAAAATCAAATTGATTTATATATTAAAATTCTTTAAGAAGAGACAGTTGAAGTGGGTCCAATTTAAATAGTTATTATATTATTTACTATTATATTCTAATAATTTTTATCCTTTAAATTTTTGTGTTGGAGTGCCAGACTATAGTTATATTTAACGAAAGGTGTAAATTTCATATTTGAATTTAAATATACTCATCATATCTCCCTGCTGATATGTGTTCAAGGAAGATTAAAGAAGAAACTCATATTAGTTTTTTTATTAGCTTTCAAGCAAGCTGTAGATCAATAGGTTAATCTGCAATTTCAACTGGCACTAAGTTGCAACTCCTCATTTATTATTTTAATTAATTCCGATTTTAGTTAAATTTTGTTCTATAATAATTTGAAAATGCAAAACAGGATACTTCGTTATAAATTCTACTTGCTTTAGCTCTTGTCCAGAAGGCTATAAAGCAGATGCCAATAATATAACTTGTGTTCCAATCCAAACCACACCTTCCAGTGTTTCAGTCACAGAAACTAATATCTACAACAGCATAATTGCTTACTTCCCTTTCTTGATCATAGCTAAATGTTTATTGTATTTGTCAGATTTAATTAAACAGCACTGATTCTTGGGTTAGTTTCTGTTGGAGGATGGTGGAAGGATAGGAAATCTATAATCCCTTCGAATTGCGTTGCTATGTGGGGCCCAGTGCTCTTCCTAGCTTTAGCTGCTTAATTGATATTGTCATATCTATGGATCACTAATATTCAATATGATGCTGATATAAAAACAACAACCACAAATACAACAACTTCTCTTTAGTTACTTCCAGATGAATCTTCCTTCTCAAACAATAATAGAAGATTTTTAGGAAGCACAGTTATGCTAACCAATTTCGGAGCTCCTATAATTCCAATCGTATTTTATGGTACTGCATTTGCGTTAGTGATCTTCCTGCTTCTTAATCTGTGCTTCCTCGTGATATTTTTAACTTTCATTAGAAGAGATCCCGGCTACTAAGAATATAGACGAAGCTACTGTTGTACTCCAACTATGATTATATGTATCGGAGTTATTCTAGGTTTCCAAACCTCTAACTTCTACTACTCGCGTTTCTTTGGTTTGAAAAGCTTTTTCGTACCACTTTAGGAGAAAGTGAGACTTCACACTATCCTTAATATTTTGACAATAATTCACATTGTGCTATGTCTATTGCCTGTGATATTTGTGGACGTCTATGGCTTGCTAAAGTACAAATGGGGTAGTCAATTCTACATAGAGATTATTGAGACTTTTGTTCTCTGCTTGCTGTTGCTTTCCTTTAAGATCTGGGATTTCTCAGCCTAAAAGTAAGCGCTTAAGCCGGAAGAGGCTGATCTACTTGCATATGCGGGGGTATTTTAATAGGGATGATTTGAATTATAATTAGAGTACCAGACATGAGTATGGAAGAGGATCGAAGATTAGATGATGAAAGAAAGAGGTACAATGGAATGACTATGGAGGAATACCTCAATCACCTCCTTAACTAAAAAGAGATCGAGAAGGCAGCCTTTGACACGAGAAGACCTCTCAAGAGAGCCAACTTTAAAAGCATTAATTTTCATTAAGCTCAATTAATGAAGAACTCTATGGGAGATCTGGGAGACAGAACCAAGGAAGAAGATGAACGTAGAGTCAACACTGATCCTTCAATTCTCGTATTATAAATTTGATCCACTCGATGAAAAGCAAAAGAAGCGTTACAAGGGATGGGAAGGCAGCTTTGACGACGATCGCTATCCAAATAACTGCTATGCTGAGGCTGGAGATAAAGAGAAAACTCCACTAGATCCGAGCAGGATAAAGAAGAAGGTGATCTAGTATGGAGACTATGCAGAAGATGGAGAGGACTATGATCAAAGTTAAAAATGTGATAGCATTAAATTGAGTAATGATAAAGAATATGAGAGAAAGATAAGAGAACTTTTCCATGGCAAGAATCCAGCTGATGAAAGAAACGACCTTAGATACATTACTAAAATGGGCGATGAGGATGAGGATAATATGACTTCAGCTCGCAAGAAAAACAGAATGAGAGGTCGTAAAGGCAAGTAAAGTTTCATGCACTTATCTTTCATAAAGTGATTAAACTCAAATGATTACTATGAACAGGTGGATGACGAAGATCTGACTTTCTTGTAGGATTAGGAAAGAGATGGGATCGATGGAGATGAATATGGAGATGAAGACGGTCCCGATGGAGCAGCAAAAAAGCGGCTAGATATGATTGAAGAAGAAAGTCAGCATGAGGAGGAAGGAATAAATAGACTCGAGCAAGATATTCTTGAGACAAGCCTGAATCCTTTTATTGCTGACAAACAGTCTCTCCTTAATAATTTAGTGTTCTCTGTTTAAAATTATCATATTTAATGAAGAGCTAGAAGATGAGACTCGCAAATTGAATCAGAGTGACTTGCACAATCAAACACAAGATGGTCTTATGACTGGTGGCCAAGGAGATAATGTTGACGATTAGCAAGAGACGTAAATATTCGAAGTAGAGGAAGCTAAGGGTGAGACAGCTCTAAAGGAAGAAGCTCCTCTTGATATAGAATTGATGCAGAGTACTCCAGAAAAGCAGAGCAATCCTTTCGCAAATGCTTAGGACACAATCGAGCACTTGCTAGAAGGAGAGGAGATCGAGGAGCCAGATAAGAATCAATTAGATGATGGCGGAATTCAGTAAGATGGCGATGGAGATGCTGCTGCTCGAGACGAGGTGCTAAGTGAAGGTCAGATGCTAATGACTTAAATGCATGGAGAGGAAGATAATGTAGCAGCAGAACCACCCACAATTGATGACTAACGCCAGTAAGAAGAGGAGATCATCAAGCTAGAAGAAGAAAAAGGCGAGCCAGATTAATTAATTATTCTAAGTAAAGCTAATTAAAAGATAGTGATGATGATGACGATAAGAGGATAGCAAATATGAGAGATCCAGACAAGCGTCGCTTCAACGTCAACGATATCTTGGGAGAGTTTGATCGAGATGATAAAGGAAATCTTGTCATTCTCTAAGAGAACCGCACAGGTAATCTGATAGACAAGGATGGAAATAGAGTTAATGAGAAGGGTTACTTGATAGATGAAAAGACTGGTGATGTAGTAGAAAAGGAGAAGGGTAAGAAGGTATTTGACTCAAAGGAGCTGGATGAAAGAGGAGAGTTACCTCCTCCTTACAACCTCGAACGATTTAATTTCAATGCTCATGATGTGAGAGGCTACTTTGACAGAGATGAACAAGGCGATGAGATAATCCCCACGAAGAAGGACGCAAGTGGCCGATACTTGGACAAGCTAGGTAGACTTGTTAATGAGCATGGGTTCTTGGTGGATGATAAGGGAAACCTTGTGGACAAGAGAGGTAGAATTAAACTTCACAAGAACATCTTGGAGCAGAATGACGGAGATTTGCCTTAGTTGTTTAACTACAAGGGCAAGAAGTTCAGCTTACAAGAAGTGATGGGTGCCCTTGACAAAGACAGGAATGGAAACATCATCATTAGAAGGGACAAAGATAAATGTTAGAGGAGTAGTTGTCGTATTTTTAAGATAACAAAATGGTAGATAAGATGGGCAGACGAGTAAACAAGAAGGGCTATTTGGTTGACTAAAGTGGTAATGTAGTCAATTAAGATGGAAAGATGATGTTTGATGTGTTTGCACTCTCCAAGGACGATGAGATACCCAAGCTTAATTCTTATATTCTTAACTTTGTTTAGCTTTTCCCATTCTTGAAATTCAACATAGAAGACATAAAGGGAGATTACGAGATGGATCCTCTCGGAAATCCCATGCTCCACACAACCCGTGATGGCTAGTTAGTGGACACTAAAGGCAGGCGAGTGAACTCTAGAGGATACTTGCTTGACAACGATGGTAACATCCGCAACAGGAGAGGCTAAAAGGTATTCAACCACAATCTCCTAGAAGATGGACAAGACATACCTAAGGTCTTCCGTACTGGACTCCTGAGGAAAGATACTTATGACTCCTGTAATATCAATAGTTGCGATATTATAAACATCCTTCTCTCAGCTAATGAGCGAAATTGAGGACTTGGAAAGGATGCAGGAGATGGACTTAGATGACCCTCGTAGACAGCAGATGAAAGATAAGATGGCCAAAGAGAACTAGCGACTTCAGAAACGCATTGATTAAATAGTAGAGGAGGATTTAGACGATGATGATATGCTAATGAAGGAAGTTGAGAAGCTTGCTTAAGGTGCAAACTCAGACGATGAAGGAGCTGGAAACACTTCAGTAGAAAGCCAAATGGAAGACACTCCAAGCAACTACAATGTTCTCAATCAGCGATTTAATGAGATTGAAGACATAAAGAATTAGGCCAGATAGAATGCCAGAGCTCAGAAGATGGTTCCAGAGGAGTTTGAATACGAGAGCGAGTACTCTTACCTCCCAGGAAAGAAGTTAAAGAAGAAGAAGAAAAAGAAGAAGAAGAAGGTCCCAAAGAAGGAACCAGAGATCGACCTCAGAGAACTCAAAATGGCAGTGGCTTACGGAGGACTATCTCAGGCGTAGTATGACAAAATAGTTGCTACCCAAAAGATCAAGGACGCACAGAACTTAGCTGCGTAGCTCCCCTCTCAAGCTTCGTTTATTAACAAACCTCCTATTTAAAGAAACGCAAGCAACACTCGTATGACGACTGTTTAGAGCAAGAGAGGTCCGATCGGCTTTAATCAAAGATAGCCAAGTATGATAGATAACGATATACAATCAGACCTAGGAGCTGAGAGTGTGAACTTACAGCTCGGAGCTGGTGCTAAAATGGCTGGCACTAATTTCAGAGTTGGAACCTCGACTACAAGAGCAGGTCAAGCCATCATGCACAAGACTGTTTCAAGACTCACCCACACAGACTAAAAGTTCATCCCTCCTGTAAGTATGTAGCTGCGCAAAAACAACCTTATGAGCAGTGATAAAGGTGATAACAAGAGTGAAATGTCCGATCAATTTCTCAACTAGAATAGAACTGCTGGAGATAGGGATAGAAGACTCTCGCAAATTGCTAATTCAGTCTCAGGATTCTATATCAACAAGGAGGGAAGTGAGCAGTCTCTCATGAGGTCCACTCATGAATCTAACTTTGCTTAGAATCTAGGAAAGATAAGCAAGAAGCAACAGTAACCTCCAACTACTGGCCTCGGAGGGCATCATTATCCTCTCACGAATCCTCTAGAAGAGAGCAAAATAGGATCTCATCGAGCTCCTAATAAAAACAATTATAGTAGAAGTTCACTTTGCAAATTGAAATTTTAATACTGCAGGATTCGGATTGCCAACTGGAGACCCCGAGCTTGATAGAATATACGGCACAGCTCGAGGCCTGGCAGACCTTACTCAGTTGAGTGATTGGGAAAAGGACTCTCAAAAGAGTGGAAAGAGTGCGAGGAGTCAGTTCCCCTAATAGAACGCCTTTAAAGTGAGAGGTCTAGAGAATATCTACCTTCAAAGACTTCTAATTTTTATTATGGGCCATTTGAGACTAGAGCCCGCTACTAAAGGTAGATAGACTGCTCTTAAGGGCTAGCCTAAGGCTAAGTTCCGAATGATGCACCATAAATTCCATGACGAGCCCGAATGGCACGTGGATGACGAAAACAGGGATGAATTGGACAGTGTTATCTCCGACAACTAAACTCTTCTTTAAAATTACTAGCTTGTTTTTTCTAAAAGATTTTTGAATAACTTTTATAAGTAGATGGAGATGAAGTTCATGCAGGAATTCCAGGGAAGTGGAGGAAGCGGTGGAAAGAAGAAATCCAAAAAGTTAAAGGGCGATAAGAATGGAATTAATATCTTCGCTGGAAAACTGAATCAGTACAAGGACATAAAGACCAACTTAAAAAACAAGACCACTATTGACTTCAACAAAGCTTGAGGGAAATTGGTTGTTGCTATAACGTAAAAATATTCTTAGAAAGTTCAGTTAAGAAGTATACTAGCATTAAAATATATATGAAACCGAGATATTTTAGTAAATTTAATATTTTACATAGATTCAATTTATTCAAAGATAAGAGATAATATCACATTATTGAAGGAAAGTTAATTATCTTATATGAGCATTCATTTTTATATTCTAGCAATAATAAGAAGCAGAGAATAATAATCTTATTAATCGATACTTAATTGCCTAATAGAGCTAATAAGATTTATTTCTTACAGGGCTTCTAATAAGCTGGAATTTCTTATTATCCTATTCATATATAAATACGTTATTCTCGTAAGATCAATTTGATCTTATTGCGAAACTTGGTGCTTTTATTTAAGCTGGGCAAAATAACAAAAATTAGCACTGATTAGGAATTTTACGTAACGTGAGGAAGAAAGGAAGTGATAAAATTTAACATTATATTTAGAGGTCGGGTGACTACTCTAATTAGCTCGTTAATCTTGTTAATAAGATGATGACTGCGATTAAATAATTTAAAGTTTATACCAACCAACAGTTAGTTTATACTACATTCACTATCTTAATTAAAAAAAGGAAAAAATTAACCACAAATATGCAATATAAAATTTAGTGATCTTTAAAGATTCACTCCATCTTTGTTAAAGTCATATCTGCTTAAATAATCAGTTGGTGGCGCTTATATTGGGTATCATCTGCTCTATTTGCTTTCTGTTCAAGAGAAGTATGCTACAACTGCGAGAGTGCTGACGCTGGCAATGAGTTTCATAGCAGCAGAAGCAAGGATGGTGATGTTGAAGTCATTTCCATAAGCTCCTAGCCAGATGGCGTAAGGAGTTGAGCTCTCAGGGAGGAGGACTGAATCGATATGGGACATCTCGAACAGGGTCTTATCGTTGTTAGGCTGCCTCGTAGGGTTGTATGCGTAGAAGAGCACCTTAGCAGAGTCGTTCTTTGTCTCTGGCAAGTCATAGGTGATATTAATGAAGCCGCTTTTACCTCCATCACTCTTCACTAGCATTTTATAGGATTAGTCACGCTTGAGAGTGATACGAGTGAGGTTCTTGATGTCCAGTACGTCAATAAAAAAGTCCTTAGATTTACTCTTTAATCTTCCTCTAAAGAGAGAAAATAAATAACCACAATTAAATGGTGTGGTTAAGGCTAAAAAAGAGAATTAAGTTGAAGTTATTTAATGGAGATTTAGGTTAAGAAGGACTTTTGGGTTTGTTCTTACTTGACTGGGAGCGTGTTTGTCCTGTCAATGCAAACTTGCATGGATTTGCTGCAGTTGGCTTAACTCAAAGGAGCCCATGAGCATCCTATAATAATAATATGTTCATTTTACTTAAAGCACTTTGTTGTGGAGTTTAATTATGAGACACAGAAGTAAGCATTCGAGTTGTTGCCGGTATTTATCTGATTCACGCAAGAGGTGCATTAATTGTTGTACTGAGTCAAGTTCTAACCAGCTACTGGTGCGGTCAAGAAAATGGCAGCCACTGCGAGCAAAAGTAGGCAAGAGTTTTTAGCGTTCATATTACTAGTTTAATGTAGTGAGTTAGGCGATATTTTTAATTTATTATTAAGCAACTATTCTTTTTATTTTAATTGAGTACTACTAATAAGAGATGTTTGATATTAATATTGGGGGATATGAATCAGTTTTTCATAGTGAATTTAGTTATATTTCAATATAATGCTAACAATGGTTTTAATAATTTAATCTTAAGCAGCTTGAGGCATCACCAAAGCTTCAGAATTTTTCCCTAAACGCACCTTAAAAGAGAGCATTAAAGAAATAAAATTGGACATTTCGCAAATTTAAATCAAGAATCTTCTGAAATAAGGATCAATCAAAAGTTAGAGGCATATTAATTCCACTTAGATCACAATTATATCTATATGAACTATCAAGGACTAAACTCATTTAAAATGATGATTGATCATTAGGTGAAATAATTTGTTCATCAAATGGGTTTTCATAACAGGAATTGCAACAGTTGGTGCAGCACCACGATCGCATAGTCAACCCCACAAATAACGAGTTTTCAAAAAAGATTGGCTGTTGTTCACAGGACTTTGAGATATGCGAGGAACTCGGAAAAGGAGCGCATGGAGTGGTATTTAAAGTAAGGTCCAAAAGAAATAACCAGTACTATGTCCTTAAGCGAATCAATTTCAACAATCTAAAGCAAAGCTACAAAAAGGAAGCTTTGAGAGAAGTGCAATTACTAAGAAGACTTTCAAATCCTCATGTCATAAAGTAAGCGGAATTTGAATTCGAAATAGTTTTACAAAAATTATCCTCTCAGTTACTCTAACATTTATGATTTAGATATTACAACTCCTTCATGGAAGAAGAAAGCTTGTTCATTATAATGGAATATGCGCAGAGAGGAGATTTGCACAAATTCCTCAAACAAAAAAGGGAGAAGAAGGAAACCATCCCAGAATTATTAAATTTGATTAGTCTATTCATTAGAAAGTGAGATATGGTTAATTGCTTTCTAAATATTCTTGGGAGTTGGATACTTACATTACTAAAAGATTATTCATCGAGACTTGAAATGCATGAATGTGCTCATGGCTGAAGATGGAACTATAAAAATTGGTGATTTGGGAGTGTCTAAAGTTCATCAATAAAATTCAGCTGGCACCAACCTTTTTGGAACTAACGATTCTAAACCTGGCTCCCAGCAAAAGCAGAGAATGAAGCTAGACCAATAAGTTTAGGCAATGCAAGGACCTTTAGATTCCAAAGTTGGTAGAGTCGGTACTCCTTTATATCTCAGTCCTGAGGTAGTTCGTCAGCAACCCTATGATTACAAGATAGACACCTGGGCAATTGGATGCTGTCTTTTTCATCTAGCAGCTTTAGAACCCCCATTTCTCGGAGAGAACATACAGCAACTAGGTACTAAAATTCTCAACGAATAGCCTAAGCCATTACCTCCAGGCTATAGTGAAAGATTACACAACTTCATTTTGAATATCCTACTCTAGAAAGATGCGAATGCTAGACCTTATGTAAATTCAATCCTCAGAAAACCGACAAAATATTTTGCGGAAGAGGTTATTAGAGAATACAGAGAAAACATTTTCATGAACTTGAAGTATAAACCAAGTCATGTTGGCACTAATGAGCTAGATTTCATTTATTAAGTGCTAATTGGAGCAGGATAATATGAAGCCACTCACTCCAAGAATGCTATCTTTGAAAGCTCAAGCAAAGATCAGGATTTCAGTAATGGAACTGGAAGTATAGTTACAAATTTTAATGGATTACCCTCTGGAGGAATCCCTCTCAACAATATATCTGCTCACATTTTTATCTTCTTATAAGAACTTTCGTTTTGTGAATGAGTTTTATGAGAAGGCAACTCAAAGCCGATTTTTGAAGATTTTCCCAAATAGCTAACAAAGGCGTGTCATCGCTTAAAGTCAAGGGCAGCATCCGCCTTTCAACTTATATTAGCACATCAACAATAGTTCCCACAATAAAGACATTTAAGAGTCTTAGAACTATTATGAGAATCAGCCAGCGCAAGCTAACGGTCTTGGATAGTTATCAAGACCAAAAACCTCTCAAGTTAGTTAACTCAAGAATAAGTTAAGTGCAGCCATTATTGAGAAAATCAACCATAAATACAATAATTGAAAACTTTAATAAATAACAGAAGATAATTTCCCCATTATGTAATCGGGGTTTGAGCCATTAATTTGAATTATTTTAACGTTTATTCTAAATT
>JAJKFJ010024883.1:0-11402 GCA_027382625.1 Tetmemena sp. SeJ-2015 | reverse complement strand
TATTTAAAAATTGCACTTTAACTTGTTTTACAATAGCTAAAAATTAGGTTAAAATATAGATTTTATTTAGAGGCAGATGACCTCTAACTAACTGAATTAGGATTAAAATTTGAAGCCTTAGAAGGTCGAACAAGCCTTTATAACTGGAAAAATAAGATTTAGGAGCGAAAATTATCCATTTTTTTCTTACCTTTATTCATTATAAAATTTTACTGTCGAGGAAAGGCCCCCCCCAAATAGTTAATTTAACTCTTCTGCTCCAAATACTATATAGATGAATTAATGAGTGAATATTTTACCCAGCCCTAACAGATCCCGTTCCTTGAATAAGAATTAGACATTTTTGAACAGTTGGATCTTCGAAATTATTGGACAAATAAATATCGCATTTGGGACCCTGTTCTTCAATAGGGATCTACACTTTAATCATTCCATACTTTTAAGTCATAATTTGCTGCACATATTTGATAATGACTTGGCAAAGAAAGTCGTACTCTGCTTAGTCTTAGAATTAGTATATCTTATTTGTCTTTAAGTTCGTTAACTGCTGATTTGGGCCTTTGAATCCATATCCCAACTCCTAAATACACAAATAATAATTTAAAGAATACCATGGAATAAAAAAAATACATAGCTAACTTGTGTAAACGTATCGCATAAGACATTAGTATAAGACCTTGACGAGTCCTCTTGCTATACTATAAAGAATCAACTAGCGAATAAATATATTATAACATACTGGCTCCCTCGTACACTCTCACTCTGAGTCTCTTCATCTGCAGGACTACGATCAACCAAAAAAGCCTCAGTGAAGCTTTTTTTGACTTATAGACACAAATATATGACCAAGGCCTTCTCCTAAAACGCACCAACAAGGTGAGGCTGTACGATAGCTCCACACTCGCTCATTCTTAGCTATTTTAATATAGTAACCACAGAATTGGAAAATAAAACTGCCCCAATTTTGAAGAGTGGAGACTTGGCAATTGAAATTTAGTTTATAGAATTTTTAAAACAGCAAGCTAAGAACTTTAGAAATGAGGAAGCCAGTTTTATTTATTTATTTTGAAAACCAAATATAATACATATTAATTTAAATACGTTTAATATTGGAATTCTATATAGAGGATAACATAAATTACTCCTTTTGCCCTAATCCAAGGAAAGGTGTGAAAATCTAGGATGATTGGGCTTCGACTTGGGAACTACTACTATTCTCTGACGGTTTGAGGCTTATTATTATTCAGGCACCCCGCTTTACTTATTCACAACACTTACCAATGTATAACAAAAGTAGATAGCCTTTCGAGCTAATCACTCTGAAAGGAAAGTCAAGACTGATTACTAGCCAATGCAATTTTTGTATTAGTTAAAGAGTGTTATGTTTTAACTTTCTAATTTAATATTTAATCACAATTAAATATTTATATTAAGAATCAATTAAAAATAAGAATCAAGATTATTTTTAAAACAATAATTTAATTAAATTTATTAACTAAGTACAATTTAATTTTAAAAAAATTGGTAAAAATATATCCATAAATGTTCTTGATCAAATATAAAATTAAAATTAATATTATATAAACATAGTAATTTAAGATTTTCTGTTTTAAAATAAAATATATTAATGTTTGTTATTTTCTTGATAAATATTTAAAATTGAATTAAATTTTTTATTATTTAATTTAAAAGAAGAATTACTGAATATTTAGATGATATATAATTTGAGAGATTAATAACGATAAAAAATGCTAAAAAACTCTCAAAAAACATTGCAATAATGTAGTTTGCCCAATCTTCGTGTATATTTCTGTGTTTACATCCTATGTTATGCTAATCATTTTCACTTTCTTCTTTCATAATCAAGAGATAAGATACACTCTATTAAAGAAGCTGAGGGTTTTTGGTTAACTAATATGGAGTTTTGATTTGCTCATTTGTATTTCCTTCAATTGTTCAAATCTTTACTTTTTTTCTTTATATTTGAGTCAGATGCTTCAATGAGAAGTTTTTCGTCTTCGTTAAATAATTAATGAATTTAATCAAACTTAGAAAAGCTTAATTATTAACTTAATACATCTAATTAATTTAATTAAGAATAGACAAGGAGTAATTAAGTTTTGCTAAAGTTCAATTAAGAATACCCAATAAATATTATTTTAATAGATAAGTGTTTTAAGACTGACATTAAGAATCTTAGCTCTAAACTCGAATAAGTTTTAAGAATTCTTAATTAATTTTGAGGACTATAGTGATAATTAATTTATTTCTCATATTTTAAATTAAAAATCATTAATTATTAATGGAGCGATAAGCAGGGATTTTTCTCTGTAGAACCTCATTTAGATATCGAAAATACATAGTCAACAATATTTAAACAAGAGTAAGTGAAACTATGATCTTAAAGTTAGATTAGCCTCCACCTCTCAGAATCACTATACTTAGCACACTATCTCAAAAGAATTAAATAAAATGGATTTATATAACTTGTCTATCAATATAAGGAAAGCAGGCTGACTTTACTTTATTCACAAATCAAGCGAGGAACAGTCATTTTTAAGGCTTTATGCTTAAAGGAGACTCTATTTGTCGCATATTTCTCGTTTATTTAAAAGTTTGATTCAATTCAATATTCATCTTTACTTAATTATCTACAACCGCTAAGAAATAAATGTAACATAAGATGATCGAATTTTTTTTAATAATTAATTTAAGCATTTTTAATGGTTGAGTATGCCATTATATTTGAATATACAAAATAATTAATAAATTAATTAAAAAATTAAACATTCTTTACATTTTTGAGAAAGATAAAGTTCTCAATTATAATCTTCATAGTTGCTAAATATTTTGCTAAATTTGTAGCAGAAATTTGATTTATTTTTATGTTTAAACAATTTATTAGAACTTATTTTATTTAATGACTTGAAGCACTAATAATTAACAAAGGTTATTTATAAGATAAAATAAATTTCCATTTATAGTATAGCATAATAGGATGAAAATGAATACATGATAGAGGGTAAGTAAAACCTAATCAAGATAGAGAACTTTAGAATAGTGATATATATATATTAAATTGGAGATAGTTGAAAAGCATTATGAATTTAAATTTAATGAGGGAGTCAGCTCGACAAGATCACTATCAGAATCATTATGAATACCACCTTAGTTAAGTTTTTAGTTATTGTGTCTGCTCTCAAATCTGTTTGTAGTTAAGAGTGAGTGTAGATCTTTTTGAATGTTATAGTCGCTGAGAGTTTTGTTTCCTCAAGTTGCAAATCTTGTGCATGATGTTGTTCAAAAGTACGCAAATGGAAGCATACTTTTCAAACTCTAAGGTCTTGCCTACGAAGATGAGTCTCTGTTGAACAGGTGGGACGCCTTTCTTGTCCAACACACTTGCCTCCTCTGAGGTCACTTTCAAGTTGGGGTTTTATTTGTTGATGCTGTTATTGCTGTTGAAGTTGTAGTTGTTGATGAAGTCATTGCATTAGACATTTAAATTAATTTAACTCTAAATTTAAAACGTAATATATTTTGAATCACTCAACAAGGAAGAAAACACAATATATTTATAAGGAAAAACAATCAACGATCAAATCTTCATTTTCACCCAATAATTATGCAACTATTTTAAATAAATAGTATTCTCGTAGTCTGTGTTTTCGTACTCCATTTTCATTTCTTCATCATAATTAGAAGGAGGATGCTTCTTCTGCTCTTCTATTTAAGATATTTTATCATTTTTTTGTTTAGCAGGCTAAATTAAAATACACATTTCATTATTTTTATTTAGACTTTAAAAAGTAAAAACCAATATATTTAAAAATAATCAATATGTAATTTGTGTTTTCTTAATAGTAAATACAATAATCTCTCCTCAATTAATTTATGTTATTAAATATTGTTAATTGTTACTACTAAAGATGGCGGAAGCAAGTTTCCTAGATAAGATAGCTTGCAAGGAGTTCAAGGCCTTAGAACTCGAGGGGCACAAAAGACAGAGAGTCCTCTACAGTTGCTCCATACAGCAAACCAGCACTCTAAGTGAGAGTCAATGTAAGAAGACCAAGCTTTCGAAGGGAAAGTTTGAGTAGAGATTGATTGAGATGAGGTTCCTCCCGCCATCATAACAAGCGACAGCTCTCCAAACTAGCCTTGGTGAGGATATTCAACTCGAGTCAGATGCAGAGTATGTTTTACTTCCAAGGAGCCACAGTAAAGAGTTTCTCGGTTAGCGAGGTTACTACTTGCACAAACCAAATCAAGAGATGTGATAAAAAGAAGGTTACCTAGTAGTTAATTAGTCTTAAAATATTCAAATTCTTATTTTTTAAATTTATGTGCTTTAAGGAATATTTATAAAGTAACTTTTAAATTTAATTTTGTTTTGCAGAAAATGGAATTAGAATCAATTAAAAAAATTTCGATAATGTCTGGATTCTTATTTAAAAATTGCTTAGTTACAGTAGGAAGGATATGAATAGATGATTAAGATTAATAAACACTCAAATCCATTTAATTTTTATACTGAGTTGTATTTTCCAAAGACGTACATATAATGCATTATAACCTAGCTTATTTTTTAAAGAACCTGCCTGATTGGTGCTCAAGCAGACTATTCTAGCTCCTTAATTCTCTTATCAAGCCTCATGTTATACCTAAAATTGTTTAGTAATATGAGTAAAATAACAGTTATACATAATAAAAATTATCATTATTAATATTATGATAATATAAAAAAAAAGATTCACTTACATTTTATAGTAGAGAGGAGTAAATGGCATTTATAACTAGGTTGAATGAATTTTGATCAACCTAGTTCCATTCTTCCATTGGTGGTTAATTTAATTTATTAATATGATTTTTTAATTAATCTAATAAACTACTGTTAAGCAAATTGTATTGATTTATTATAGAAATATGTAATCACTGATCATCTATTCATATCTTTCATATATTAAATATAAATTTCATCTTGCATTAGTAATTACTTGAATAAATATAGATGACTTAATTAACATTAATCTACTAAATATAATTTATTGAGGAATTGGAATCTTTATTTTATTTTTAAAATAATTTGAATATGGAGATCAGCATTTCTCTATTATATAAACAATATATTAGTGATGTTAATGAATTAATATTCTATCATTATTATATAATTTAATAGCTTCTAATGATTAAGAATTAAGTTTGTTTTATTTAATAAAACTTATTAAATTAAAAATTAAGGACGATTGTAAATAATTTAAACCATAATAAAAGAAATAACACTTTTAAAACTATAAATTTAATTTTGAGCAGCTTCACCTACGCCTTATGAAATTGGAGCTATCATTGTTTAATTGAGAGTGTTATAGTTGATAATTAAATTAAAATCGTTTATTGATTAAAATAATAAATGCGGAGTTGCAACTTCGTGGCAGTTGAAATCGCAGATTCACCCCCTCATCTGCATCTTGTTCGATAATGTATTTTAAAAAAAAATTTTCTTCATTATTCATCACCTCAGCACCTCTCTGTAGCAAGATATGATGCGTGTAGTGTTCTCAAACTAAAATATCTTCTTCAGCTAAACTTTTGTCGCTTATAACTCTGTATTGAGCGCTCCAACACAAAAAGTTGCAAGGATAAAAAGTTCTTAAAATTCAATGCTAAATTGAATGGTCAAATTTTTATTTAAATTTTAGTCCCTTTAACTGTTGCTGATTTGTTCATTTAAATTTAAATAATAAATTAATTTTGATTTTCCATTAAATTCTCACCTATAATAGCAAAAATTAATAAGCCTAAGAAGATATGATTACCTCTAAATACTTACTACTTTTAATATTGTAGCTATAAATCCATTATGATACACTAAAAGTTGTAAGATTGCTCTAATGAGAATCATTTATTTTTTTGATTCTTAGAAATTCATTAACTACATAAATTTATCATTATTCTAGTCATCAAGGAGATAGTCAAAATTTAATGTAAACTCTATTCTGGGTGAAATTGATTCCATGTCTGTTTCTTTAAATAATGGAGTAGACCTCCACCTTTAGAGAGTACATCATCGAACTACTCAAGGAGAACCTGCCACCACCAAGCACACACACTCATTGCCTCCCACACCTCCACTTGCAAGCTCTCTTTGCAGTTTTCTTCTTAATCTTGCATTCGAAACTGCAAGCTCCTAAACAACAGTGATAGCATTTCATAAATCTGTTTGACATAAATTCTCAATGAACTTACTTTAATTTAGACCTGGATCAAGAGAGCTTGCAAGTGGAGGTGTGGGAGGCAATGAGTGTGTGTGCTTGGTGGTGGCAGGTTCTCCTTGAGTAGTTCGATGATGTACTCTCTAAAGGTGTAGGTCTACTCCATTATTTAAAGAAACAGACATGGAATCAATTTCACCCAGAATAGAGTTTACATTAAATTTTGACTATCTCCTTGATGACTAGATATTAAATGAGATATTATATCAGTCCTATATAAAAGTAATCAGCGCAGATAATAACTTAATTAAATTTACAAGTCTTCATTTTTTGTTTTAATTTGATTAAAGTAAGTAAATAAATAGAAATTAAGATACATATTTTTTTAGCTACTTTGCTTAATGAAATATGATAATTGAAAAATGTGAAGTGAAGATTGGGAAGCTTGTTAAAATGAAGCAGATCTATCTATAAGCTTTTGTCATACACATATCCTAAAGGAATATCTTAATTGAGAGTTTAGAATCATCAGATTTGCATAAATTTGATTCAATATTTATCTATTTTATTTAAGGTGAAAATGTTAAGGGGACTCATATTATATAAGCTTATCAGCTCATTAAATTGGATATGGAATAATTAAGTTTAAATAAAATAATAGTATCTCTCATTTTAAATTATTGAGTTATGTAATAATTGTTATAATTTATAAATCAAAATCATTTTTTAAATTATTTTATAAAATAATATGTAGAGGCAAGAAGTGATCAGTTATTTTAGAATTCATGATATTGGGTTTTGGATTATAAAATAAAATTTATTAAATATATAATTCATATAATTAAATGGTAATATGGTTATTCAAAAGCTAATATTCTAAGTAAATTAGAATGTTTAAATATAGAACCCGTGGACTGTGACTTACCATAAAATTCGGTTTGGTGAGATTAGGGAGATTAGGCGGCTATTACTTAATGGCTCTGTCACGTTGCGTTTATCCCACCTGGAGGCAATCTAATTTAGTAATCAGATTTTATAAGGTGTATTATGTCTAACAGAGGCGTTCGTGGATTTTGGTAAATCCCAAAGTAGTTCGAGAACTGTACTACGTCTCCGTTCGCCTAAATTTAGAGATCTTGTATTCAAGGAATTATCGGACACTATCAAACAAAGGCTGTTATAGAAATCTTTAAGGGAATCTGGCGGGTTAGGTGCTAGAGTATGTTGCAGTACTACTCGCAGTCGTAGTCTGTGAAGGTGCGCAAATGAGGCCTGACCACTGGTGTATGCACTACCTAAGACATAGAGATCTAGTCAACTTGGTAAGTATATTTTTTTAAAAATAAATAACTTTGTCATATCTAACCAACACTGGATAGGATTTTTGAACCTAGATGTGGACGACAGATTCAGATGTACTCAGAGTGAGTGCTGATTGAGTAGTCAAAAGCCAAGTATCTCATAGGATTCCCTCTTATCCCCTAAATTGGATCGGTGTGCCCTCACTTATTAACTCTAATCATGCTCTGATACACGTTTAGTAGGCTTGGTTAAACTTTTTATGATCGTGTTTTATTTATACCCTACGAAGTTACATCTTAATTCCGCTTAATTCCTTAATTCCAAAGTTAATTATAATTCTTTTTACTCATTTTTTAATATCTTGCTTTCTGTCTAAATTAAAGTGAGAGAGAATGAACATCTTTTTATTTGATAAAAAATATTTTATAAAATAATCTAAAAAAGGAGAATTATATCTTAAAAGTTTAATCTTTATCTCCACATATTTTTTTAAATCTAAAATTCTTTTTTATCTTCATTTTAATATATTTCTTTGACAAAATTCAAATAGCTATCATAAAATCTAAAAATTCCAATCCTTAATTTTTGAGTTCTAGTTATAATAAGAATTTTTGAATATATAATTTATTTCTAAGATTAATCAAACCTTATTTGAATATAATTTTTACTTATTCTTTAATGCTTCTGTCACTCTACGCTTACACATACCGTGAATATCATTTATTGTATCTTGAAGGTCTTTCTCCATCAATTTCTTAGCTAATTTATAGTAACAAATGCTCTTTGTGATCTTAAATCTTAAAGATAGTATAATTAATATATGGTGAATTAGATTTAGTTATGATAATTTTATTTTTAGTGTAACACAGTTTGAATAAACAAAAAGGAAACTACTCTTTTTCATTCTTTAATTCAGAAAAAAAACTATAAAATGAAATAAATATCTTATACTTCAGAAATATGAAATTACTATATTCAACTGTATACCCTCTTCATGCTTTTTTTAATTTATTATATAGATCAATGAGAGGTCAGTAGGTCATTAATATATTATCAGTAAATGCAAAAATTTACTGCTGTGTATTAAAAGGTAATTGTTTATTCAAAATTAATAAAGGTTTAGCTGTATAAATTTCTCAAAGTTAAATCATAAACAAAAATCTTAGAGAGAAAGTTTAATATATTCTAAACAATTATATATAACATTCGAATAAATTAATTTTTTCGCTCCTTAGATGTAGAAGAATCTTCATTAGATAGAGATATTGATAAAATACTTTATCCCATTTAATTTAATTTCATTTATAAAATATTTTACTCTTATTTAAAATAAGTATATTAATTGAAAAATTGGAATTTTATGTTTAAAAAATTATCTGAAGAAGATTTCATATGAATTGACTTATTCTCCCAATAAAAATATTAAATTTTTCTTATAAATTATCCAAACCTATATTTGCATTTTAATAAAATTCAGCAAAAAAATGTAGACAATGCAAAAAATTAATAATTAAGAACTGATTAAATTTTATTGTTTCGGATGTAGAAATTTATCACTAAGCAAATGAAGGAAATAATATTAATGTAGTCAATGTGAAAATTAAAAATAATGCAAAGATAGATTCCTGGACTCTCAGATTTATTTACGGATATTTATATTAGAAATGCTTTTTAATTTCAAATAGAGTTTGTGCCTGTTAGAAGACGAGTGGATTCTTAATTATATAATCATTAATTACTATGACATCTTTAATTGCTCTTATATAGTTTTTACCCATTCTCTTCTTTGAAGTTTTATTATTTGCAAAGTGTCTTGAATGCATTTCAGGCAAAGAGTAACCTAATATTATTAGAAAGCTCAGTAATTATTATTTTTATTATCTATGGCTCAGTTAAAGATTATCTCGTTTTCAAGAATGTAATAGTAGAACCAAAGCATACTTAACTTGTATGAGTAGACTTTAATCTGCTTTTTCTGAGTTTTTTTGTCTTGATACAAGTAGACTGATTAAGTTTAGGTTTCAGAATTTTGCTTCTTTCTTCTGCCTTAGTGATTGTGAAATTAATTGCCTCTAGTACTGGTCTCTGCCATCCATCATTAATTAAAAGTGCAAATATTAAATAAAATAGGCACTAAGTTAAATAAAGCCTGAAATGTATTTCATTTAGTTATTGACTCAATTCTTGAATTTTAGAATAAATACACTGTTTTCTATAATTATAATAAAACTCTTTTTGCCCATTATGTTCATATTTAAATGACAAATTAAATATTTAAAATTAGTTAAATGGATGATTAATTTACCTTAACTAAAATTAAATTAAAAATCATTACTAAGAATCTTATTTTTCAAGTTTAATTAATTTTAAAGTCATGTTTTTTACTGATAGGTCATTACCATTTTTAATTAATTGAAACTACTTAACCGTAAATATTAAATAGGCTAAATTTATAAATAGTGGCAACAAATAAAGAGTAATAAGTGAAGTCAATCGTGGGTTATAAGAATAAAAATTAATATAGTTTAAAATAGAAGGTTCTGATCTATGATAATTTTATCAGGTTTCAAAATAAAAGTAAGGGGTTATAATTTTTAGTTAAATAAGAAAAGATTAATTTTGAATAAATTTAGACACCCCATTGGTTAATCACAGATCTCTTTAGTGAATCCAATTAAACATTAGAGTTTTATTTATATTTCTTGTCATAATTTTAAATACCAATCAATATTAGAGTTAAAAAATATAATAATCAATCTCAGATCTCTATTCAATATGATTCTAATCATATCTCTAATTATGAAATCGGCTTTAATCTTATTCTTATTACCCAAATTTCTTTTACTGATTTCTCTTTATTGAATTATGACAAATTACGAAAAATATGAATCTAAAATCTAAATTAAAATGCAAATTTTCTCAGAGATTGTTTAAATTACTGATTAAGTGTTCCAATTTGTCACAGCAAATTTTTTTAATTTAAATTTACATCTGTTCATTAATTATACTTAAAGCATGAGACATTTAAAACCAACAAAAATTTAAATGGTAAAAATGAAAAAATAAATGAATTCATTCTTCTCCTCCTTAAAAGATTAAATTTATCTTGCAGATATTTTATTTGGATACTTTTAATGCGGTTTAAAGTCTTTGAAAAAATAATTCATTCAAAGTTGACACAGAAGAATAAATAATTATAACAATTAAATTCAGAGCTTTAGTATTGATTAGAATGACAAATTTAATCATACTATGCTTATTATGGGTAGAATATGAATAGTTTATCGATGGTTAGATTAAAGTTGATCTATAGAGAGGGGAAGGAAGCTGAAGTTCCAGATTTAATATATAATGAGGCTTTATATGTGTCTGTTTAATTTAAATAATGGAATATGCTAATCTCTATTGAAGTGTCTGGGTAGCATATCTAAAGTAGTCACTAGCTAATTTAAGGAAACAACCCTGTCACAATTATTTTTAGCCTCCTTTAGTACTTTCCTTCGAGCCTTAATTTTCCTCCATATATTGAATATCTTCATCTCTCTTGAAATAGGATCCTAGAAGTTTTATTGAGTGTAATTTACTCTTCTAAGTTTAGGATTATGCTTGCGCTGATTAAGTTGTTGAATCCAGCACTCAAGATATTTGTCTTCTTATTCAGGAAAGAGTTTACTTTAAGCCTTTTGGATATTGTTTTACATGCCATCGAATCTCTCTTTCTGCTAAGTCACTTTAATAGGAGGTCCTCTCTTCCATCTTAAATTCTTTTACTGTCTTAATTTAAAAATAAATTAATTGAAGAAGCCCTTTGCCTCTCCCTTCCCCTCCCGAGAGTCAAATATAATCTTAATCGATCAACTATTCATATTTTACCAATAATAACTTCAG
>JAJKFJ010024882.1:0-11416 GCA_027382625.1 Tetmemena sp. SeJ-2015 | reverse complement strand
CCACCGGAGCTGACTACCATTTGGTTATTTGTGTCATATATACTGATCTCTATCGTATCTGTAGTCATCACATAAGTTGGATTTGCAATATTTGTGAAATACACAATCGCAGTATTAGTATAGCTCTTAAAAAATGAAGAGCTAAGGATTTCTTAATTTCTTTAAACTACTTTGTTAAAAAATCTCAGCTCTCTCCTTAATCTTGAAGTCTTATATGATTTATATTTAAGGTTAATAATTTGTATATATAATTTTTTGTTGATATTTGTAGTACTAAAATAGTTATTTCTATTTAGTTAAACCATATTTGTACAAAATTTAGTTCTAAAAAGATACTCTAAATCAATTAACTTAATTCAATAAATAAATTTTGCAAATGAAAGCTATATGTTCCTCTATATTTTCTTTAGCATAAATTTAATTTTAAATTTTATATGTATTTAAACTTAGACTATATTATCTCGATAGCTTGGACATGCATTATTCACGAAGTAAGAATTAGTAGTCTTATCAATCGTGCCGCTAAGAGTTCTCTAGGTGCTTGGTAACCCAAAGGCTTACACTAATGAAATTGCTGTAGGGTCAAGAGTAATTTAAGTAAATCATTTACTTGTATCATGCATAATATTAAAATATCTAATTGCAAATATTCCATAATCAAGACAAAGAATAATATACCTTTTTGTCCTCTTCATTATCGAAAGGCCCTGCCTTGAATTCAATTTTTACTATCTCTGAGAATCCTTCAGCAGTTAAAAGATAAAATGAGTTGTGGGTTTGACGCAGTTCTTAAAGAAACTGTGGATGGGAATAGCAGGTATCTTATCACTAAGATGAGCATGATGAGTGTTTATCTTCCTTTGATTAAGAATATTTATAATTGATCTATATACGTGATTGTTGTTGTGCATGCAAATATCCTTTGGAACATCAAATACAAAGCATCTGATAGGGACTTTGTACTTTTTAGCAGCCTCTATATATGGAGCCCTTTTATCAGAAGTTGGATTTGTGTTGTCAATAACTACACTCTTTTTAGCAGCGAGTGCTTCCTCACATACCTTCATACACTTAACGGGAGTTTTCAAAGTGTCATTATTCACTCTCACATAAGATACACTTAAAATATCTATTTTATATTATGAGATGAGAAGTAGTTCTTCCAAAAGGTTGACTTGCCGCTACCTGGAGAGCCATGGAAGAGTACAATCTCTTGCTCTGGTTTAGTGTAGACAATCTTTGTTTAAAAAACAAGATATATTTCTTTCTCCTACTTAGTTTCTTCTGCATTAGAGCTTTGCTTCTTCTCCTCTTCCTTTGAGCCCTATTACTCGAACTGAAGGATTGTCTGAGTTATCTTTGGGAGGGTGACTTTCTGATCTAGGAATGTCTATTCAGGTACCTAGAATGGAATACCCACATTGATTGCAAATTTCCTGTCTGAATCTGAAAAGATTATATTTATTAAACTATTAAAGTCTTTGGGATGGCCATCAGTCTTTGGTCTACCAGCTGCGTCTCCACAGTAAAAGCTTTTCTTCATATCTAGCTTTTTTCCTTTGGCAGTGACATGGGTTTTGATAAAATAGTCCCAGGATGCAGTAGCAGGCTTTCTGTACTTGTCACTCATGGTAGCAGCCAAGAAAAGCATGGGCAGGTCAATGTCTCCTTGAATTAAAATTTTAATAGGATGAATTTGCCTAAACTTGGTTTCTAGATCATCACATGAGGTGTGACCGGCTTCAACTCCTCCTTGATTGGTGAATATCACTATACTGAATCCATCCTTATGGAGTTCTTCAAGTCTTTTCTGAATCACATTCCCCTCATATAAATACATCCAATCTGAAGGGTTTCTTCCAAACTTGGCTCCAGACTTAGGCTTGATAATTGTGTGATCCTAACAAATTATCAAACAAAATTAATTTATAAAAAAATGTTGAATTTTATTTAAACTGATTTTATTAAAAGATAATCAAAATTTTATAATTGCTTTACTATTTTTTTTATAAAGCAATTAAGAGTTTAAAAATATCCTCCCCTTGAAATCTTTGTTAGACAATTTACCCTTATTTTTATTAAAAGCATTATAAAAATATTTTTACTTATTAAAAGTAATTTATTGAATATAAATGAAGTGATAATAATTTAATATATTTTTAATAAATTTATACGAAATTATGATTAATACTGTAAGCTTACAAGGTCAAAGCTTGCAATCTTGGTATCAATGCTGAATTCACCAAGCTGTATTTCAAATAGAGTCTCTATTTAACTTTTAAGGATGGGTATGATTACCTATCATTTTATGAGTCTTTTCTGATTGCTTTCTTTTCTTGCTTTGCTGGTCGGCTCTTTGCTTTGCTGCGCTGGCTGCGGAAGTAGTGGATTCCATTCTCTTTTAAATTTGAAGTAGGTTATTATGCTTTCTCTAGTAGTTTTATTAATAGTTTATTAGAAAACCATTAATATTTTTGAATTTAAAGGCAAACTTCATTCTGAGCAGTTACTGGTTGACTACCAATCAGAATATGTTTATATATTCTTCGTATTATGACGTCTAACAGCTTATAGAATAAGATAGTGGACTAATAATTAAAATGATCACTTAGTTTAATTCAAAAGACCTTTCTTAGTCAAAAGCTTTTCTAAATAGCCAATTCCTTCTTTTCTGTTAATGATCTTTGAGTAGAGCGCCTAAGAGTCATCTAAATCGCGCTCATCTACTTATCTTTGGTTTGAAAATTTAAGAGTGCGCTTTCCATCCTCACGATAGCTACTTAGCTTTTTATAACCCGTTTCTACCATCTCTGGTACAATACTTGAAACTCCTAATCCACCCTCTTATTTATTTCTGTAAATCAATAAAATAAATACAATAAAATCCTCGTTCCCATATTTCTAATAGTCTAATTTTAAAGAGCAGCAGTTTAAAGTCTTTAAGTGGCTCCTCTGCTTCTATTATTTACTGATTTAATAGCAAATTACTATCGATCTTTGATAGTAACTTGCTCATTTCCATCTGCGCATGTGGACTAACTATTCTAACTATGCTCAGTTATTAATTGCTTTAAATTGGTATGCTACTGTTTCTTTTCTGAGTCTGGTGATTGAATAACTGATTAAGATAATGAATTCTTATTAGTTTGCTTTTGTCTTGGGATTTCTGGTTTATTTTCATTAGTGATTTCTTGTTCATCATCCAATTATATAGTAGCCATGACTGAAGAGCCAATCCCATCTTTAGAGTAAATTGAGTTCCTCATATACCTAGGCAAACTCCTCTTGAAATCTAGGAATCCTATGCTTTATCTTCTATTATGTAATTTCTCTTGGATCTCTCTCGGGCTAAGTATTGGAGCTGGACTCTCCGCTTTGTAACCGTATTATTTCAAGGCGCCTCTCATTGAAGTGCTTATATAATAATCACTATAAACTTTGAAACTTGAATTAATAATAAATTGGTCTGATTCATTAGAAATGTCTAAGCTTTTTCCAAACCCACAAATCTTCTATTATCTTCTCGAGAGCATCTTATTCATTTGTACAACATATTTGGGTGTTTCATATTTGGAATTAAATTTTGAGAATTCATTTGACCCTTGGTGAGAATCGTTTATCCTCGGTTGAGTGTCTTATTCCGAGAACTATTAGGAACTTAGAATGTTTTTAGAGAAATTGATATATCTGTGCATGTCAAATTCCCCAATATCACTTGTTGGATTAAGCCTCCCTTGCGTGAATACATCAGTATTAGCTGAAGTGGAAAGCATTATCTACTGAGATAGAATTGGATTTTCTTGTTACCACTATTCCCCAGCTATAAGGCTTTGATTTCTAGTTCCTCGGTTTGAAAACTTATCTCCTCTTTATTGCCATCTCTCTGCACTTCTCGCAAAGTCTGGATTTCTTCCAAGTTTTGTCGATAATTATATTGTCTGGTCTGGATAAATTTTAAACTAAATTTCAAATAGAGAGATTTGAAGGGAGGATTTTAACTTCAGGATGCAGTCCATTATCTTTTTCAAGCACTAGATGATACTCATTAGAAATTTGGATGTTAGGATATCTAAATCAAACTATTATAAAGATATGCAAACTCTCCAGTCTTTTGAAAATAGAGGACGTTTTATTTTTTAGCAGAGTCTTTGAGATTAGTTTTGCTATTCTTTCGAGCTCCGATAGTATTTTCAAGCTATGCTTGAAGAGTAGTGCTTCCTCCTGTACTGTGAAAGGCCTCTTGTGTGATGCTTCCATTAAAAAAAAGAATAGCAAAAAATATGGTTAAGCGTCGATCTTTTGTAAAAATGACTTTAAGTTAACTGAGGACTGATTTAGCTGGGACTGTTCTTTCCACTAGTTCTGGGATATAATCTACTGTAATCACATGATCTCTATCTCATTAATTAATAATCAAACTGAATGTCTCATCGTTGTCATGCCTCCAATCGTGCTTATTTAGTTATGAATCTTTTCTTAATTTTCTAAAGTTCTCAAGATCCTGTTACAGCAAACTACATCCCTCGACCTCTGTTTGACTTTAAGCTTAGTTAATATTTCTTCCCTGATAGCAGGCTAATCGTATTTGACTTGGACTGGCACATTTGGCATTACTTATTTTAGGTCTGGTTTGTAGTGGCCTGCTTCTTTTTGAGACTCCTTTTGTTTCATTTACATCTAAACTTCATGTGAGACTTTAATTATCTATTTGTGGTTATGAGATTACTTTGAAATAGAACTCTCTGTCGACTGATTTGAACGCCTAACTTTGTGGTTTTCCTTTGATTTAGTTTAAGATGACTTGCTGCTTCTCTTTTTCAACTTGTCTGTCTATTTTATCTAACTCTCTTTGCATTTAAGCCTAAATTTATTATGAAACTTACTCACAATATAGATTAGACACTTATTATCCACTTACTGTGCTAAGCATCCCACTTGATCTTTTCTTATTCTTCTCTCTTTATATTGATTCTTCATCTGGCAAAGAGTGAGATGATTATTCTATTTTAGAGTCTTAAAACACTATGTACTATTCCACAAATCAATTATAAATCCTATCAAAATAAACAAAATAATTCAGATTTATGAAACTTTACAAATTTAATGAGTTATAATTCTAAAAGTAGTTAATTTCAAAAAATTATTATCTTTTGATAATTTAATAGTAGACTGTTCCTAATCCACTTCTGCTAAAGACTGATTGAAAATCACCAGTAAGAAATAAAAGGATATTTTTGGATACAATTTATAATTATATTAAAGTAATGATAAGAAATTCTATTATAAGTTTAGGGCTTTTAGCTTTTGCATCTGTCTCATCAGCGTTTTAGAATCCTGTAATAGAGGGTAAAGATTCTCCTGATCCAGGTGCTATCCTTTACAAAAATTAGATAAATTTTATATTTATAAAATTAGTACTATGTGGTGACTACTTCGGGACCAGCTGAGGGAAAATTCGGAATCCATAGATCTAATGATCTACAGAATTGGGTGTTCGAGGGCTACGCACTTCCAAGAGATTAAACGCCAACATGGGCCAAATCATACTATTTTAATCTGCTGATGGGGACTTTTGGGCCCCAGAGCTACATCACTTTAATGACAAGTTTCATCTCTACTTCACTGCCAGAGATAAAAATGGTGTGCTCTCAATTGGTGTGGCCACATCTGATGACATCCTTGGGCCTTACAAAGATAGCGGATCTCAAATCAAGGTATAAGAAGGCATGGGTTCAATAGATGCCACTGTCATACATGATATGCAAGAAAGAACTAAACATTTAATATATAGTGTAGCATTAGTCAAATATCTTACTTTATATAAAATTCTCTGTAAAATTACATTTAGTTTAGATATTTGGTTTGGAAGGATGATGGAAATGCTTTCAACCCACCAAGGCCTACAAACATTTGGGCCTAACTACTCTCAGATGACGGCTTGACAGTTGTTGAAGACAAAGTTTTGCTACTCACTAACAACTTGCCCTGGGAGGGAGCGATCACTGAGGGTCCATGGATCATTTTCAAGGATGGGTATTACTATCTCTTCTATTCAGGATAGGGTTACTGCTCCCCGGACTATGCTATAGGAGTTGCAAGATCAATTAACGCACTCGGTCCTTACGTGAAGAAAGGGGATCCTATTCTCACAACTAAAGTAGAAGATGGTAAATTCCCAGGACCTGGCCACTGCAGCGTTATTTAAACTGCAGACACTAAGAATTGGGTGATGGTCTATCACGCTTGGGAGAAAGATTCCGTTTGTAGCGGAGTGAGGGAGCTGATGGTTGACTATGTCTCTTGGGACTCTCAAGGATGGCCCTTCATTCAAACTTCTTCTCACCAACAATTTAAAGCTTTCCTTTAGGATTCTCAATGAAATCATGATATCAAATTATTTCTTCATCATATCAATAATCTTCAATCAATTCCATATTTACTCACTTAATTTATTCTACTAAAGACTGGTTAACCTTGCCCACTGTTTCCTTCTATAGATTTTATTACGAATATCATTTTGGTTCGATAATTAAATTATTCTAACTTACTACTAGTTAATTTTAAATGATATCCCTTAAAAGAGGATTAAAGAAATTTATCATTTGCGTAAATGTATATTTGATATATTTATTCTATTTCACTGAGTTTTGCTTTTGTTTCTCTAATTCTATTGAGACTAGTCTTCATCCTCATCCTGCAAGTCATTTTAGATCTTAATGCTTGTTACGTATAAAATGAGTCTCTTGAGATTTGTGATTACAGCTACATACAAAAATCCTGGGAAGACCCTCTTCAATATTTTATTGTCAAAGTCATCGAAGCTCTTCCTATTTAATAAATAACTATCAAGTAAAAATAAAGTATTGAAGTAGCTTGTGACATATTTAACTCGCAGGTACTGTAGGTAAAAGACTGGGAAGATGGGTGCAACTTTCCCAATGAAAATGAGCAATATTGAGCCAAGGCCTATCGCTACTTCTATATGATTCTTGATCTAAATTATCTCCACTCTGTACAGACTAACGTACTCTATTAAAGGCTTCATAGGGGCTAGTCCAATAGTATTTGGATTCTTGTGGAGTACTCTCTCAGCAAAAACACACAGTTCTGTGATTGCATACAAGCTGAGTGCTACATGGAACATATTTCTAATTAAGGTGCTGCAGAAAAGCATGATGAGAACTATTACGATATTCAGGGCTTCGTCCTCCATAAATAGTTTAGCCCAGTTATTGAACACTGTACCATGCCTTTGAATAATCGAAGTCATTATTGCAGATAACTAAATAAGCGCTATGAAGAAGTTCATTCCATTCAAAGGCAGAGCCAAAAGATAGAGAGCATACAGCCAATATCTCACATTTCTAAACTTTACAAATTATTCAGATATATAATCATTTTTAATCCAATTTAAATTAAAGTAAATTAAAGAGAGATAAGTTCTAAAACAATTAGTGGTTTCAGCTATATAAAAACATTTTGAGCAATTCAAATTAGGTTTAAGCCTGACATATAAATTAATAAATTTGCTTTTTTTCCAAAGTATTTTTTTTTCTAGATTTATGAAATCACTTTATTCATAAACTAATGCAATTTTATAAATTTAAATTGAAATTGCTTTTATATGAATAAACGGACTGATCAGATTAATCTTTTGTTCGTTGAAAGATACTCCATCAAGATCTGAAAGTGAGCCCATATTTCCATAGAACTAGCAGTACTTGAAGTACCTTTGCCTTTCATTTTCATCTGAAAACTCAAATGTGTTCTCAAAGCTCTTAAACTTATAGAGTATAATCATACATATATATATTACTATAGTTATTAAATGAATAATTAAGCCAATTTATCAACATAAGTTGCATAATAGTTTCTTTTGACCATTTCATATTAATCTTTGATGGAGGCAGTAGAATCCTCTGATGGCTTGTAATTTTTTGTGTACTCTTTGAACTTTTCATCTTTGTCCCATTCGTAATTCATGTAAGTCAGCAGTTTAAAATACCACATTATTATATTAAAATATATTGCTATAATAAAGTTTCTTGACTCTGAAAATAAGATCTTTCTATTTTTCTACCATTTAGTTTCTATCAATTTATAATTTAAAAATTTTTAAAACATATGACTGAAGATATCACATGTATTTGCTTAGATAATAGATTTAATATTTTCTTTAAAATGGGTTTTTAAAAAAAATTATTTATTATTATTGCTATATTTATAATAAATGTTGGTTTTCATAAGCTGAAATATGAAAGTATAAAATTATAAAATAAGTGTTTCATGAATTATTTTGTGTGTGGGATGACTGTGAGCTGTCTCTGCCTTTTAGTTTTTCCTTGAGAATATTACTGCTGCTAAAAGCCTGTGAGCCAGCAGTGTAGCTACCATACTAGTCCAGAGAAAGCACAGGAATAACTTCCTTTTACAATGATTTTTAGGGCTCTAATTCTTAATGGAAGATCTAAAGTGTTTCATTCTTATATCAATATTTAATTAAAACAATTTAACGATTTAAGATATAATTCACAATTATTTGTGAATTATAATCAAAATTGTGATCGATGAGATTTTTTTAATAAACTATAAAAATAGATATGTGCACATTAACACCTCTAGTTCTATTTCCGCAAAGCGTTCTCTGTAATTATTTATGGATAGAACCTGAATAACCAAATATAAAGAATGTTAATTTTCTTTGCTATTGACATGCTTCAACTGAAATCAAACCTTCTTTTAATCTGCAAGATAAAGTATTATTTATACTACACCTGCGATAATAAATAAATAAAGTTTTAACAACTAATCAATTATTTTTGGGAAGGTCTCCATCATAAATTGAATGCTTTCATTAATTTAAATATTGTTTTAATCTATAAAATAATTATAAAATTAATAAAGGAGCTTTTTTTTTATCTGCAACCCTCTGAATACAATTAATGTGAAATAAGATAACTGTAATTTTATTGTTTAAACGCAAAAAATATCTATAAAAATTAATTAATTTTTTTATAATTAATTGTATTCTCGCTTTCTGACTCTGTTTTATCATCTTCCTCTTCATCATCATCTATGGCATCTTTAGAACTTCTTGATACCTCATTATAAATAACTTAATTGCTTGAAGGCTTAAGATAAGTCAAACTACTATCTTCGTCTATGAGGCTCGATTTTGCAATTTTCTTTTTAAACTTTTTAGATTTAGGAATTACTCTTTCAACACCGGCATTTGGAAATTGCATAATCTTTACGCCATGTGCATCTTAATTATCTTGGTTTAACTTTGCTTAATTTATATCGTAATCATCTTCCTACTAGGATTCACTTGATTAACTCTTATCTTGGTTAGATTCCTATTCATCAGAATAATTATTTTCCGAGGTTTCAAAGGAGGAATGGCTGATGCTATCTCCATCCCCAAGTCTCTTCTTCCTCTCATTTTCTCTCTTTTAATGGTCCTGCACTACGTCATTTATCTTCTAGCTCATTATATTTCAAAAATGTATGTAGAAAAATAGAATTAAGAATTTAGGTTTACTTCGATGATGGTATTTGAGATGTACTCAAGGTTGCACTGAGTATTGTACTTGCTAATCTGCTCTCTTATTTCACTGGAAGCTTCATTCAACTTTTTAAGATTCTGGCCTTACTTTTGCAAAGCACTCCTCTGTCTGAATTTATGGATAGCCTTGTAAAATAAATGTCAATAGAAGCGAAATCAGCATAGTAAGCTCTCTCAAATACTTGCTTAGCCTTGTACTTGTACTTCTTGAAAAAGAAGCATTGCATTAGATCTATCTGCACTTCTTTAGTGTTCTCTTGGATGAAGTTCTAGAAGATCTTAGGCCTCTTCTTTCTCTTTCCTTTTAAGGCTCTCGCTGGGTTCTTCACATCTCTCTTATTCTCTTAAAATAAATAACATCATTTACTGCCTTCCTTGTCTTCAAGCAGTCTGTAAAAGCGAGAGGCAAATATTCTTATCTCCAAAGACTTTTATTACTCACTACTTCCCTTTCCACCTTTTTACTTCCCTAGTTTGTCTTTAGAAGGAGTGTCTAGCAAATTAAAGTCTCCGTCTATAAACAAAATAATGTCTATTTATAATTCCCTCACTCAATTTATCTTTGATAAAATAAGAATTTAAGAACACTCCTTTAATATATTAATTTTATTTTTTTAATTTGATTGTATTAATTTTTCTTAATACTGTGACTGATTTTCTCTTTTGCTTATTTTTGCCATTGAGAGCGGACTCTTTGAAATCAAATTCATCAAATAGATTAATTACGCTCTTTATGAAGTTAGAGTACATGAGGTCTTATCTCTCGTGCTTGGCCTTTAGTTTACCAACTTCCTTCTCTGAAAGCTGTCTTCCCTTTTTAGTGCGGCGAAATGCCAAAGACTCCAAAGAAAAACTCAACATATACCACAGGTCTTTCCCAATCACATACACCAGCACAAACATCCCAAACAAACTCCACAACAATATATATTTATAATAGATTCAGGAAAGGCCTCTCCTTGCAGAGAATTATATTAAGGAAGATGAAACCCTTCAGCCAAGCAATTGGAATCAAAAGCAAGTTAATCACAAAGAACACCAAGCACATGGGAATCACATACACCAAGAAGAACATCGTCTTGCAAAATATCACATTCACTTTCTTACAAATGATAACTTAAGTAAATTAAGAATTATTTCTGGAGCTAATGCTAGTTCAAGCACCAACTTATTATGTAAAATGGCAGAGCACACACATTTAAAAATAATTGAGAGGAGGTGGGACGAAGATCAGAAAGCTGTGTGTGGCATGCCAACCCCATCTGTGGCGATACTTTATCAAGATAGATCTGTGTCTGGAATCAGCTTATCTCGATATGTGGGCAAAAGCTTCAGTCAACAGAGCGATAAGTTATTATTTAAGTAGGTTGATGAGCATCACTGCTGATATTATAACGAAAGTACTCATCATAATAAGTTAATACTTTCATATTTTAAATAGAGCCCAGCGGTTCCAGAGTGGTAAAATTATCATCATAGACTGCGAGAGTAGCCGAAAATAAGGTAGTGATAGTAATTGAAAAGGACTTGTAAGAGCCGTTAGAAGAATCAGAATCGTAGTATATAGCTGTAAAAATTGCAGAACAACAAATCAACCAGCACGCAAAGATAATCAAGAAATTGATTTATTATGAAATATTAATTCATTAAAATTGAGAGTCATTTTCACCATGAAGTAAATGGCTTAGATCATATGGCCTAGCTTTTGAGAAGTAATTAAGACCGAAATTATTCTGATCCAAACCAAGAAAACTATGAATGAGATGATGCATGTGTTCATTATGTGCCTGTTGTAGACATGCTATGAAATATTCTCGTAAGGGTCTAGCCCTTCGTCAATTAATTCTAACT
>JAJKFJ010024881.1:0-11427 GCA_027382625.1 Tetmemena sp. SeJ-2015 | reverse complement strand
AACTGAGAGCACAAATAGAAGAAATCTAGAATAAGACTAATGGAGGTCCTGTGCTCTCCGCTTCCAAGTCTTTCGCTTAGCAAGACAATAGTCTTTTTAAGTTAGAAAATATCTACTAGAATCAGGCCCTGCAAGCTTTTCACCTGCCTACAATGGGCGATAGATAGATTAGAAGCTTTCAAAAAAGCGCTGCTAAGATAATTAATCAGTCCAAAATTGAGAAGACTCTCTATAATAAGTTTATTAGCATTCTTAAGTATTTTAGAGTCATTTTATGTTATTTTTTTAATTTAAGTTACGAAAGAAAGTGCAAAGGAGATCCAAAGAAGGAGTGGATGATTTAGTGAGTTCACTGATGGAAGATAAACCTCAGTCAAATAATAGAAGCGTTAGCACGATGAAGATGTAAAAAAGTGCAACTGCAAGATAAACATTACATGAAAAGCTAGAAAAGGAAGATTCAATATTAGGAAGCAATGCTTAGAATTAGATTGGAAGTCTCTCTTTTCAACTTTAATTTGCTTAATTATTCGTAATGTGAAAAATAAGTCTAGCCTAAGAGGAACCTAGGAAGAGCTAAGAGTTTAATCTCCTGCACATTCAGAAATCAGAGTTGAGTAAAGCTCAGTTTACAGCTTTAGATCCATTTGAAGCACTATATATTCAATTCAACATATTTGAAAAATAAATGTAGGATATAAATATCTTAATTAAAATTTAAAGCAGAGTTTCGAAAGTTCTACAAAGTAAGCGCAAATGAGATGAATGTGAATATGGTTAAGTTGTTCAAAAATTTGATTGAGAGAAGAGACAAGATGCTAGAACTAAAAAATAAGTCAGAGATGCCTCAAGGAGAGATAAGTGATAAATTTCTTATCACATTTACTAATCAATTTTTAATAAATACTTGCAGCAACTAAAGAATGACTATAGAAAGTACTATGAGGTAAGATCAAACTAAAATTCATGACAGTAATGATTTTTCTGTAGGTGTTCATGCTCCTGAACAGCGGTAGTTACATTTTCCAAGAAGATCTGATGAATTAAGCTTCCAAAAAACGATCCATAGATCACTTGCTGCAGTATTTGAAAAAGAAGGGTACAAATACCCAGAGTATAAGTTTAAATTGTTGCTATTGACTGAATGTTTTGATTGAATGAAAGTAAGGATGTTATAAAGAAGGAAGGAGATGACAAATTAGGATAGCCAGTTTCCAAGATTCAAAATCAACAAGGCCTATTAAGCATACTGTAGAAAGTAAAGCAGAGATAGAAAAGAAAGGAGGCTCTTGAAGAGATTAAGAGATCTCAGAGACCGAGTATCTTATATCCAAGTAACATGCTTAAGAAGAATAGAAGAGGGTTTGGTTCTATTAGAGCTAAGAGCAGCTACATAAGTATAGGCTAGGTTACTTTTGGAGCCGAAAGTAGCCCTGAAGCCAGGACCTTCGTCTCTTAGAGCAGATAGAACGAGAGGAGAGCTTCGACTGCCTTATTTGTTGGAAGCTAGAGTATAGAAACCAGAAGTGCGATTTTCAATTAGGATCCAGAGACTGAATAGATGAGCAAGAAAATTCTTAGAAATAAGTCTTTTATTTTTTAAACCTTATTCTATATTCTTGCTATGATGAAGATGAGTTAAGAAGCCAGGTTGGAAAGAGTCGAGAAGCATAAGTAGAGAATCAAATCCTAGTAGGACTTAGTTGAGGTCGAGAAAGTAAGAGAGCTAAACGACCAGAAGATTACGCAAACTCAGGAATAGATTTATCAAGAGATCATGAAATTGAAGAGAGATGAAACTTAAATTAAGTACAGTCGGTTGAGAAGGAGCTTGTCAGTTTAGGCTTTTAGTATGCCCAAGAAGAGCTAGTGAAATTATAGACGATTAAAAATTTAAATTAAAAAATAATCATTATAGTTTATCACAAATTTCCATTAAAGGTATCGTTAATATGAGATACGGAATGAGGTCTTTCATGTTAGGAATCTTAATTAGCATAATCCTTTTCGTATTTACCTGAAAACATTTCCTCTACTACAACAAGAGCAGTATAGAAAACTGTATTGATGATAAGGAGAGTAATTGATTCGAAGAAAGAGGATGTGTTATTTTTGCCTATACACTTCGAGAAAAAGACACAGTGATGATGATAATCGTGAACGCAGACGTTGCATACTCTACAGTGGTAATCTGCATTACCTGTTTTAATGTTACAAATGTCACATCTCTCTCCTAGTAACTGAAGTTATGATGGGTAGCCGCTGTTTAAATCAGACTGATGAATTCCATCAAGAGATATGTCTCTGAAACTATTATTCCTATTTGAAGAGTTCTAGTCAATCGAGGTGTTTTATTCATTCTATAGTTCATTAGAGTATTAGCCTCCATCCTTATTTTGAGCTACTATTTCTCCAGGCCTATGATCAATAGAGTCTAGAGAGGACTCTAGTGTGTTATTGAAAGAGTGAGTAGCTTATATAGCCTCCTAGTCAGCAACTTAATGCTGAATTCTTACCTCTCTTACAAAGAGCTCTTTGGGTAAACCCTGATTCCAAAATAGAGTCTTGAGGTACACTATCATATTGTAGATTATTAAGAGCGCATTGATAAGCCTGTAAATATAGTTACTCTTGTTCATTAAGGTGAGGCCAGAGAGGAAAAGGTAAAAGCAGAGAATTGCGCATACAAATACTGGTACTGCAAATTGCCAAGTAGGGCCAATAGTAATTCGAGGAACACCCTCTTTATTGTACCAATAGCAAGAAACATTTCCAATATATGGGGGTTGAATACGAGCAATCTGAGTTTAAGGCTGTAAGCTTTGGGATGGTGCAGTTTCCTCTGGAGAGCTCTCTTCCTCGAGCTATTTAAAAGACTACTTGGCAAGTTATTAAGAAAATAAGCATCATCGATATTTAATTTGTTTATTTTATGTTAAGAATAGGTGCTGGATTTCAAATTGGCCAGTTCTATATATTTTTCTTGCTGTTTCATTTTTAATTATTTCTTATTGAATGAAAATATTTTTTTAATTAAGATGAAGGCATTTAATCTTATGACAATTTAAAATTTAACGAAGGAAACTTTGAATGAAACATGTATTGAAATAAAAGCGATTATTGTAATTTCTTCACTCTTCGAAGTTATCAAGTGTTACTTTGAATAAGGAAATGAGATATTCATCGTAATTAAGCATTCCATCTTCCTCAACAACTAGATTTGAGTAAACACTTTCTATATCCTCAATTGGAGGGATCCTTAATTCGCTCTTCTAACTTGCAAGTTTTCTCAAAGAAGATATCAAATCCTACAAAGTCATCATTCAATTAGTGTCATCTCTTTAATAACAAGACTTATTTTTGGGATGGATTATTCGTAAATTTATTATATGGTAAATTACAAATGACAGTTTCTTCATATTCTTCATCTTGGAACTGTGAAGCTTTAAAACAGAAAACGGCGGTTTTACTTACATCCTTTTTAATCTTTCCTACTTTCGAATTATCCAAATACTTGAAAAGCTGCTCCATCTCATCAAAGTAGTTATCGAACATTAGGATCGTTCTGACTCCACAAAGGAATTCATCAAACTCCACATTCTCCTCCTCTCTTTTGTCCAGCAGTCGTAGAATCCCATGGAGGATTTCTGATGGTTAGTCGATGCAAAGCATCTGAGCTAGCTTTATAAAGTCAATGCCCTTTACTCCAGAGTTACCATGGTCCTTCTCGATGAGGGTATAGGCTTGGAAAACATTGTCTGCGAAAGACTTTGTGTCGTATTTGTTCAGAGTTATGAGGCGATATGCCTTTAAGATGTTTGAATTAACTTGGGTGTTCTACTGCATAGTTCTGAAGCTAAAACAAGAAAATTAGGCATGAATAGTGCAGTTTTGAATAAATTACTGGTCAGCGAGAAATAGAATAGGATTTTCGGGTCTATTTTCTAGCAATAAGGAGATTGCCTCTCTCAAGTATATATTCACATTTGCCTTATCTAAAATAAGAATGGCCTCATAATTGAAATACCTAAATAGTCTTCAGGTTGCATGCTTGAAGCACTTTGTTAATCATTTTACTAGTTTGCGTTTCCTCTTGCGATAGGATTGTAAGCCATTTTGATTTGAATTTAAGTTATATTCTTAAATTTTACTTCAAAAGTCTTCTCTTCTTGTATATTGTATTAATACTGTTTGGGTCTACTATAACGAATTTAAATAATAAATTCTAATTTCAAAAATAAACATAGCGACTTCATTCATCAATTGTAAATTTCTCAAAATCTAACTCTCCACTCTCACTTATTTTCTGCAACCATGTCAGCAAACACCTTCAACTAAGTAAATCCTAACAAGAAATCGCCTGTGCGTCCTGCCACACAGCAAGCTCCATCCTCATTTGCTCAAGGGCAATTCCCTTAAAACCAAAGCAAGAATAATAATGTCACTAATCAAGGCTAAGCAACTCAGAGTTTCACAAGTGCACCAAACTAATAGATGAAGCAGCAACAGCAACAGAACTTTGGAAATGGCCAAAACTAGAAAACAAACCCCATCACTACAGGGTCTACTAGTCTTCAAAAGTATCAAGGACAGAACTACTAGGGATAGGGAAGCAAACAAGTTTAGTAAAGTTTCTAGCAGATGAGCTAGGGAGTTTCTGACCAAGACTTTGCGGCTTAATAAATCGGCGCTGGATTTTAGTCTAAGTTGCAAACTGCTGGAGGTTAGCTTCCAGGCTAGAACAACTCTAAAATGATCAATAACTATATGGGAAGCTCTTTCAATGGAGGGAATCAGTCAAAGAGAAACTTCAATTAGACAGGACCTGCTGCTACTTTCTCTCATCATTAGCTTTAAAGCATAAATGAGCAGTAGAACAATTAGCTCATAGATGGTATGAATTAACTTCACTTGAACTCTGTTCAGGGCAACACCGCAAAATATGCTCCTTTCATTTATTCTAATACTATTATAAATGCTGCTCAACAGACAACTAAGAACAAGGTTTTTGAAATGCCAATGCAATAGCAGTAACAGCAAATGATGAGCTAATTCGCACCTTAGTCTTTCAGTGCTAAGAATCAGAACACCAACTTCAACTCACAGAATGCTTTTCTTGCTTAGCAGTAAAATTAGGGTTATAATGTCTAAGGTTACGGAGCTGACCCAAACATGGGAAATTTTCAGACAACTCAATCTTAAGCTGCAGCCTATAACACTGAAAAAGAGACTATGAGTTAACACCACTACTAGAGCTAAGTGAGTCAAGGATATGGGGGCTAGAACTACTAGCAAAACCCAATGAGTTTACTCTCCTCCTCTCAAGAGGATTTCAAAGGAGCCCAAATTTTATCTATAGTGTTACCATGTTTCCATTTAACAAATGCCAAGGTAGGCTGAGAAGGAAAATACCATCAACCAACAGCAAAATGCTTAGACTCAGAAGATGTACTCTCATCACGCTCAGCAATTGTAGAACTTGAAGGTTGAGAAAGATGGACATTTCAATCCTAAGAAGTGGACTATTGACGACTTTGAGATTGGTAAGCCTTTGGGAAGAGGCAAGTTTGGGCATGTCTACTTGGCAAGAGAGAAGAAGTCCAAGTTTATAGTAGCTCTTAAGGTACTCTACAAGAAGCAGCTTATGAAATCAAATGTGGAGCACTAACTCAGAAGAGAGATTGAGATTTAGTCTCATCTCAGGCACAATAATTATAATGTCATTATTACTTTCATTTAGTCAATAATATTTTGAGGATGTATGGGTTCTTTTGGGATGAGAAAAAGATCTATCTAATCTTAGAGTATGCTCCAGGTGGCGAACTCTACAAGCAGCTCAAAGCTGCAGAACACAAAAGATTCCCTGAGGAGCTCGCTGCAGACTACATTAACTAGTTGACTTATGCACTCATGTATCTTCATTCAAAGAAAGTTATCCACAGAGACATAAAGCCAGAGAACTTGCTGAACTGTCTGGGAACAATAAAGATCTCTGACTTTGGTTGGTCTATCCACGCTCCTAACAACAAGAGACACACCATGTGTGGCACCCTTGACTACCTTCCACCAGAGATGATTTTGAATGAGGCACATGATGAGAAGATTGACATCTGGTCCTTTCATTTATTCTCATAAGATACCAATTTTTAAGCCTTGGGTGTTCTTATCTATGAGTTCTGCTGCGGGAATCCTCCCTTCGAGTGTGTAGAGTAAGAAGATACCTACAGAAGGATCAAGCAGGTGGATCTCAATTTCCCTGACCATTGCTCGCCTGAGATGCAAGACCTAGTACGCAAGATTCTTGTGAGGGATTATTCTCTATTTAAAATTATGGATGCGAACAAGAGGATGAAGCTTACAGATATTCAAAAGCACCCTTGGATCCTAAAGCATACCGCACACAAGCCTTACAACCCTGGTCCTGCTCAGTGAGTGAGCTTTCTAATTTTAATAAGTTTAATCGATAACCGAATTGCGTAAAGGCTCCTGAGATTGAAGAAATCCAAGGTGAGCTATTTGTTAATTTGATATGTACGAACTTATTTTCGCTTTATTTTCTCTAACTTATGAAATTGATGAAGCAAGTATGTATTTGGATTTGCAATAAAGAATTTAATTAAGTAAATCAGATAATTATATTGAAATGGCTCTTACACAATCCCAAGCCTACTTAGAAGATTCCTAGTTCGAGGTGAGAATAGCGGGAGGAAGATTTAAGATGGGCAAGAAGATTGGAAGTGGCTCTTTCGGAGAAATTTTCTTGGCCGTAGACATGCATACAGGAAAGGATTGTGCCATTAAGTTTGTAATAGAAGTATTTTATTTGAATTTTAAATATAGGAGTCACGCAAAGTGAGGCGTCCACAGTTGATTGAAGAAGCGAATCTGCTCAAAATTTTCAATGGAGAAGGTATAATTTAAAAGTCTTAGATTTTAATGTAGTTGGCTTTCCTCAGTTCTTGTACTTCAATCAGGAAGGTGACTATTATATAATGGCCATAGAATTGCTTGGGCCTTCCTTGGAAGATCTGTTTGTTTATTGTGGTCGCAAACTCTCTTTGAAGACAGTACTTCTGATAGCTGAATAGCTAGTGCACAGAATAGAAGTTTTCTAAACAAGAGGATATATCCACAGGGACTTGAAACCGGAGAATATATTGATAGGACTAGAAGAAAACGCCTAAACCTTATATTTGATCGATTTTGGACTAGCAAAGAGATGGAAGAATCCCCAAACTAATGAGCATATTCCTTACAGAGATAAGAAATCTCTCACTGGTACTGCCAGGTATGCCTCTGCTAACACTCACCTCGGTATCGAGCAGTCAAGAAGAGATGATCTTGAAGGAGCAGGATACGTACTTAATGCAAAATTGAGGAAGTGTTTTTTTAAAATAAAAATCTTTAATTACTTCTTTATCTTCTCAAGGGAGAACTGCCTTGGTAAGGACTAAGAGCGAAGAATAAAGATGAGAAGTACAGAAAGATTAAGGAATCAAAGGTACAGACCCCCATAGAGAAGCTCTGCCACGGACTTCCAGAGGAGTTTGCAATTTACATGAGCTATTGCCGTCAACTTAAATTTGAGGAGGCTCCCAACTACGCATATCTGAGGCGCTTATTCAAAGAGCTGTACTACAAGTGTGGATTTGAGCATGAGTTTATTTTCGACTGGACTATTCAGAGGTATCGAGTAGATAAGCCATCAACCTACTCTCATGAGAATGATGATAAGAAATCTGGTTATCATGAGTCAATGAAAAACTAGGCCACCTCTTTCGATGAGCAAGCAGATGAGCAGGGTGGAAATCCTGGCTGGCAAGAGAAAGCTTAAGATTAGATAGATATGGAAGAGGAATAAAATATCGATGATCATGATGATGTGCTTCAGAATATTCCAGGTCTCGATGAAATAGTTGACGGTTAGGGTAATAGAATAGGCAGACCTCAGATTGAACATCAGATTGAGGCATAGAAAGGAGCACCAAATAAGGCGTCCAAAGCAGGAGTACAATAAACTAGTGGTAAGAAAGACAAAAGTAAGAAAGACAAATCTGGAAAGAAAGGAAATAAGGAAGATAAGAAGTGCTCTATTTTTTGAATTATAAGCCAGCTTAGAATTTTTTCATTTTTGGATAGATATAAAGTTTTACTAACTTCTTCATGCGTTTCTTAAACAAAGAATGAGTTTATCTTTTTCAGCAAACATGTAGTTATTGTAGAGAGGATTACTTGCACTGCTATGTTTCTGGAGACTTGGAAATTTTTCGCAGGCTCGAATGGGTATCGGCTATCTTAATTTGACAGGATAGATTTAATTATTACTATCAAGCTTAGAAAATAATCTTAAGGCGTGAATATTTTATTATAGAAGTAATGCTGTTCTGCAAGGTTTAAAGACTGGTACTAAGATTCTATCCTGAGACAGCAAGAGGCCCCACTGAAATCATACCTTAAATGCCTGCTGCTGATATTATTGTAGCCCCAGTCTGAGATCCAGTCAAACCTGCATTTTGTAGCACTTTCTAATCATTTATGCAAATAAAAGGTTATAAATTGATTACATTTAGAGTTTGTGCATTTTGGTTGTTCTATTGCGAATAAAAATTGCTTTAATGAGATTAATTATTTTTATATATTCATTATAATTCGATTAATTTGATTGGTGATGCTGCTGCTACTACTACGTGTTATTAAAGGAATTAATTTATTATTGTATTGGCTAGTTCAGATTCATAATATAAACTTAAAGTGCTCATATGATTCAACTGTATGGGTTGAGCCTATTAGTTTGATGTAAGTCCCGGTGAAGATTAGCCTTGATTTTAGCTATATGGAGCTGCAGCTCCCAAATTACTCGAGCTCTAGATTCCTTGATTTAAAAATACTACAACTAAAAAATAAATCTTCTTACACACTTTGCTTATGATTGTGTTGTTGAGTATTTTACTGGTGGTTGTTGCTAATGCTCGGGATTTATGAGTTTGTGGAGGCTGGAGTTGCAGACAATAAAGTATACATTAAATAGAAAGATAGATCTCATTTCAATGCTAAATGTAATGAGGGAGTATTATTATTGTTATATATAGCTGTAGAAGTATTTACATTATTAGTATAGGTTAGATTGGTGATCCCTCCTCCCCCATTTCCTCATTATCCTGAGGCAGACCCGCTCCCTCCGCCTCCCTACGAAATGTTAAACCCGTTTATAACCAACTGACTATTCCCGACATTACAAAATATATTCATTAGAAATCAATATAAGTATCTTATATTTAAATTAGGAAGGCCATAGTTCATCTGGCTGAGTGCGTGATTTAGCTGCTGCGTTCGATCGATAAATGATCTATTTTTTTAGGGGATGCTCATGTATCCATAAATGAGAATTGTGATCAGAAAATATTATTTTTATCCCCTCCTTGGCAACTCTCTATTACTTTCATTCGCCCCATTTTAATTTGGGACTGGACTCTCATTATAAGAAAGAATAATTCTATCTTATAAACTCGTGGCTTGGGAAACTTAGATGCTTGAGGGAAATTAATTTACTACTGGCAGATAAATCTAGTTTCCATGGCTTTGCTGTTACTCTACTGTTTTCATTAGATTCCCTGAGCCAGATGAATTTTGAGCTGCTGAAGCCAGCGCACTTAAAAAAGAAGCAGAGGCTGTGTTGTTTTGAGATTATTCTATACTATTTATTTGTGAGTTTAAGACTCCAATATTGATTTGTCCAGGGATTTTCTTTTCCTAAATATAATGAATAAATTAATTACGAACTCCCAAAACAATATACTCTTTCAATATATAAATTATTATGGCCCACTTTTTCTAAAATTATTTATCTCCTCATCACTTTTAGCTGAGGGAATTTCTGAATTTTATTGAAGGCTAGTGGTGGAGCTGCTGCTTGAGGACTGCTGCCCACTGTTAGAGTTTTAGTTAGCGGAGAGGCCTTGCAAATTGCTATTCCTTAAAGCGACTAGCTGCTGGAGGCTCTAAGGATAATGACTTTCAGTCATTTAATTATATTTAAAGATTTCCACTAAAGTCAACTTAAATTTATATATTTATTATACAAATCACAATAAAAGAGACTCATTCTAAACACCTCCTCATTTAATTTTAATCACCTCAATAAGTTTAGAGCAGTTGCTCATATGCCTATAGCTTTATGATTTAACTCATATCAATGAAACCTCAGCAGGCTTTTTATTTTATAGACATAAAATATAAGAGATGAAGGTTATCAAAATCAATTCAAGTATGAGAATTCAGTTTTAATTTTTTTATAGAGTTGCAATTACTTATTATTTTTGAGTATATGGTTCTTTTTCGATGTTTCTTTAAATACGCAGTTTCTCCTAGATGAATCATATTTGCAATATAAGAATTTCATCATTAGCATAGGAAAGAGAAAATGAAATTTAAAATATTTATAAAGACTTAATTTGAATGATGGCTAGCAGCAACCAGCAGATATTAGAAAAGACAAATAATTATAGAGTACAATAAATGCTATAGCAGCAAAATGATAGAACTAATGTCTAGGGGAGCACCAAGAATCAGGGGAGCAGTTAACGTTCACCTGTCAGTTAACCAGCCTCACTCTCCTCCTCTTTCATAAACAACTTTCAAAATCAAAGCACCTCTGGAGGACAGAGGAGTCCTCAGGTTAGCTACTACTCTGAAAATAACTAGCATATACATGCCAGCATGATCTCCACAGGATAGCCATTTTAGAGTAGACAGGTTGCTCAAATGAATATTCCTAATTCTACATCAAGCAAATAAGATAAGGGCAGCAGCTACAGGCAAGGACCTTAATCGAATAAGAGCTCTATGATAAGCCAACCTTAATTTCAAAACGCTGGTTCTACTCTCCCTCCTCAAAATTTCAATAGAAATTAATAGAGCCCACTAGCAAGCACGAACTATTAAAATCTAATGATGACTGATAAGTACAATAGTTTGAGTAAGCAAAGACCGCATTAGGAAGTGGATTCCTAGCTGAGGGAAAGGGTTCAAACTCCATCTATGATCGGAAGCATAAATACCTAAACTCTTAGTCATAGTGGGAAAAATTTGGTGATTCATACTTAATCGTAAATACAGTATCCTAGAGACATTAGTCCTTACTAACATGATAAAATTTTGCAATGAACTTATTTTTCTCTCTCTCTAATGATCTCTATTAAAGTAACGTCTAATCCTCTAAACAATACAATATCCCTAATTAGAATGTAACATAAAGACAACCTCGCTAAGTTTCGCCCCAAACCTAGACTAATTATCAATCACAACCTCTGCTTAATAAAAGCCTAGGTTTTGTAAATCAAAGTTAAATATACTCGCCAAAAACAACCAATCACGGTTTGCAATAGTCCAGAGAAACTTTAATTACGAATGGTCAAAATTGGGCCGAAT
>JAJKFJ010024880.1:0-11433 GCA_027382625.1 Tetmemena sp. SeJ-2015 | reverse complement strand
TCTCAGCCACGCACAGACCTACTCTTCGCCTCATCTTAAAATTATCACGCCCTATTATCAAAATTATTATTTCACTAGGCTTTATAAACTTTGAATTTGAATTTAAATTAGTTTTTACTCGATATTTCCTTCCATTATTGCTCTTATCCTCTTTTAATTTTATTGAAACTAGCAGATGCAGCTGGTGCTGAGTTACGGGCCTTGTCAATTCCCGACCTTAGGATTCGTGGTTGAGCGCTTCAAATAGATAAGAGACTTTAGGCCTGAGAAGTTTTGGAGCTTGCAGCTTAAGTTCTCAAGGCCAACAAATAACTCCTCTACAGGGGCAAAGGAAGTAGAGGAGATTAAATTTGAATGGGAGCGGGAAAGAGTCTTTGATAAGATGACTTGCCTAGTCCTCTATGAAAGATGCCTAGATAATTAGAGAGCCAAAGTTCAAGAGATAGTCAAGCAGAGAAGGACGAGAGCAAGACCTCAACCACTTAATACCATTGAGGCGCAAAAACTGATCTCTAGAAAGCTGAAGATTGCATCAGCATAGGCCATGGAAATCATGGAAAAGCTGTATTAGAGAGGTATCCTATCTTATCCAAGAACTGAAACTAACACATTTAACCCTACCATCAATCTGAGAAATATAGTCACAGAGCTTACAAGGAGTGAGGCTTTTGGAGAATTTGCAACAAGAATCGGTGAAGGAACTATGTGGGGAGGCCCAAGAAATGGCAAGCAGGATGATAAGGCTCATCCTCCGATTCATCCAGTAAAGTATGCAGGGAGGTAAGAACTTGGCTTTGATGAGTGGAGAGTCTATGAACTCATCGCACGGCACTTTCTTGCCTGTATCTCGAAGGACGCTATTGGCGCTGAGACAGCAATCCAAGTTCAATGTGGCTAGGAGTAGTTCTAAGCAAAGGGTTTGATAATAGAGTAGCAAAACTGGTTGGAAGTTTTCCACTATGAAAAGTGGACTGACAGTTATCTGCCATCTATCAACAAGGGAGAAACCTTTGATGTAACAGCTTAAAACCTCAAAATTTAAGATGGAGAAACTAAAGCTCCTAGTTTGCTGACTGAAGCTGATCTCATTTCAAAAATGGACTAAAACGGAATTGGAACTGATGCAACTATACACGAGCATATTAAGCACATCCAAGAGCGTCACTACGTTATTAAGCAAGGATAGTCTTTCTTGCCCACTCCAATCGGAGTGAATCTGGTTGAAGCTTATGAGCATTTGGGAATTGAACTTTATAAGCCCTATCTAAGAGCACAGATGGAGAAGGATATGAAGCAGATAAGCTTCGGAGAGAAAGCTCGAGATTAGGTACTGCGAGACTGCTTAAATGAGATGAGAAAGATCTTCAACAGAGTGAGAGATTCAACTGTCTTGATGAAGAAATTTCTTACAGATCGAATGAAGAGAGATAACCAGGGTGGCTCCGGTGGAAACGGAGGAGGGAATGACGATGGAGATGATTATGGAGGGGATGGTGGGAAAGGTGGTGGTGGTGGATACCCCTCTTAGAATTTCAAAGGAGATAAATCTGAAGAAGTAAAAGGCGATGCTAAGCCCAATTACTATGGATAGAATCCGAATCCAGCTTTTAATTTAGGAAATACTGAGTTTGCGACCTGTCCTTAATGCAAGAAATGCAAGCTGAAGGTGAAAACTTCCAAAGTAGGTTAGCTTTTCATCGCTTGCACTGGCTATCCAAACTGTAAAATGACTATGTAACTTCCTAAAGCTCTTGAATAGCTTAAGATGACTGAGGAAGTTTGCGTTGACTGTGGTCGAATGCAGAAGTAAAAGGTGTTAAAGTTTAAATTGGACTTTGTGACTGAGTATGTTAACGAAGCTATGCAAGAGGTGCTCTCTTTCGATGACAACACCTCAGGAATATTCTGTGTGATGCAGGGATGCGACCCTTCATATAAAACCCTACTTGATGCAACCTTTGGCCTTACTAACAAGCGCACCTTCGACAATTTAAAAACGATTGTAATGTTAATTTTAATCTCACTCAATTCTTAAAGTTAAATAATTATCAATCAATGTTTTATAAATGGAAGTTAGAGAAATCAAAATGGAATACCCAACTATTACTATGAAAAGCCACAAAATCAGTAAAACTATAACCAAGGCAATTAAAAGCGAAGGAAAGTAGACAAGAAAGGCAATTATATCCAAAATAGCAATAACGCTAATTACAATAACACCTATCAAAAATAAAATTACAACGGTGGTGGAGGAGGAGGAGGAGGAGGTTCCTATGGGAGTAACCCATCTCCTTAAAATTGGTAAGATTGGAAAAACGTCAACAAGGAGAACAAAGTAGCTCCCAAGTCTTAAGCTGCAGCAGCTGGAGGTGGTGGGGGATGCAACTTATGCGGAAAAAAGCGCCATTTAAAAACAAGTCAGTGTCCCAACAACAAGAATAAAGCTTGACAAGTATTTAATAATTATTTTAGCAAGTTATTTAACTCCAAATATATTTTCTTATCATTCAAATTTCATGCTGACAAGATTAAATTTAAAGATTGGGAGTTAGCTTTCCCATTTTAAGAATTAAATTTATCATGAAATTCCAGCCTCGTCCCTTATCCTAACTCTTTCCTTTTACTCATCTAAAAATTTCTTAGTATCCTTGGCAATTTGAGAATCCTCATCCTCTTGTAGCATGAGCATGAGATTATCAATTCTTTTATAGATTCCAAAGAGGCCTATCTCGTGGAGGAAGAAGGAGTTTATGCCCCCGAAAAAAGCTATAGGGATGATTTTGAATTGAGTTGGATAGCGGGGATTGAAAAGAGTGTACGTGCAGACCAGCAAGCTCAAGGCAAAAACTGAATACCGCTTGATGTTGTACCTAAAATTCATGACTAACTCCGTGCGCTTGATAGTCTGGCGATCTTTCTCTTCCTCGTATTTGTCTTTCTCTTCTATGCACTTCTTAAGGAAGTCGACCTTCTCTTATTTAAGGGCGATTCTCTTGGCCCAACTCCTCATCATAATACCTAGACTGTATCTGCCACTTTTGAACTTATCCCACTTGGAGATGGTTGGATCTTCGTACTCTCGCTCTCCAATGTTGCTGTCCTTCCATGATCTATCAAACATAGTTCCCTTCTGCTTCTCTCTATTGTACTTGATATTGCTGAATTATGAGACTAGTATTTTAATGGATAGTTTAATCTGAGATAATAATTTCATCAAAGGTGAGATTTTGAACAGTCTTGGCGTTATACTTTTCGTCTATTTCGGAATCTGGTAAGCTGGGTCTAAGTTGTTGCCTCTATCTGACTTTATGCAAATCCAACACTCTAGGGGGTTTTTCTGGCTCTTGCCCTTTCTAAGCACTCATGTTTTAAGCCGCAAATTTATTATAACTCTACTAGCATTCTATTAGTAATCACAAGAATGGTGGAAAGAAGGAGAGGGTATTTTCATTTCGTAGAGAGAAATAAAGAAATCAAAATTAGTTACACTGGCAGTCTCTTTACTTTACCAATCTCTTGGAGGGATCTATTTCCTTTACCCTAAATTGGTTTCCGCCCTCTTTTTCAGAGTCGTTGTCATCATCTTCATCAGCCCACTAGAAATCATGAAATAATAATTGATAAAATTGGTAAATCCTTCTTCTTAATTCCCTGAGCAGTGGTTCTTTAAGTTTATAGTTTGACTTTCTTCTCTTTATTGATTGCTTGAGGTGGAGGGATAGCTCCCACTCTGGAATACTTTTACATGTCATTCGTGTCTATTTCTATGTCCTCTAAGAATCTATTTCTTCCTCGCTTTGTAAAAATTTAATTAGGATAATTAGGAAATGCAGGTCTTGCAGTTTCTTACTATTCTGTCCAGACTACCTCAGTCTCTCTGCGAGACTTCGACTCCTCTTTTCCATTCTTGGTGATAGTAGGATACTTCTTGGTTCCTCCTCCAGGCGTTGTGGCTCCTCCACCTCTCGTAGTATCTTCCCCCGTGGGTGTTGTCCAGTGGTCATAGTCAAAAGTCAATTGCTACTCCTCTTCTGAGTCCTGTTCTTAAATGAAGCCCAACCCCTTTTATTCTATCTACCTGTTCTGAAACTGCACATAGTTCTTTACTCCTATAATAGTTTTTGCGTACCTCCTATGCGCCAGATCCCAGTTAGCTCGGGATCCTCTCTTGTACAAGCTGATTCCGTAGTTACCATTCTCTCCTGCGTATAGTAAATTCCTCTTCTTCCTATTTTTCTTGTGCTCCTTCAGCTAAACATCCCTTTCATTTTATTAAGAGACTGATCTGAATTTCATTAGTAGCGTTTCAAATTTGGTATCAGAGGGTTCATCAACCTGTGAGCTTGCAGGTTAAGAACGATTATTTCTTTCTAAATTTTTCGATTGTCTACTTTATCTACCACTCATCTGGCTTGTGTCCTTAACTTGGGAGCTTGATATTTATTTGGAGCCCTCTTCTAATCTCCTCTTCTCATCTTCTTTCTCCTTGCGCGCCTTAGTCTTTTAAGTCTTTTTGCCTCCTCTCTTGATGACACCTCTCTGATTGACTTTGTGGAAGTTGATGCGTCTAAGTTTGATCTCTAAGTCTTGAAGATGAAGCAAATCCTGCACCTGCACTAGTGGATCGATGCTTTGAAAGTTATCTTTCTGAATGAGCTTGATCTTCTTTGTCTAAAGAAATTCATCTAGAGCTCTCTCCACTCTGTGCTTCTATTGCACTTCATTCACTCCGTTGTTAGTAGGCTCCCCATCACCATTAACTTGGAAGTCTTCGTCAAACTTTTGCCCAGTTGCTGTCTTAGTGGAGTTCTGATCCCTCGTCATGGTTTCTTCATTATGGAAAGTAGTTAAGCTAGTTGCATTTGTGGTGCCTCCCCCACCCATAGTCATTCTGCTTTCTTTCTTTATATGCTTGAGGGTGGCTCTCTGAAGTAGGACATTTCTCTATTCCTCCATCTTGATAGCGATAAGTGCCTCTGTCTTTCGTTTGTGATCATTGTAATTCTTGTGTGCATCTTTTTTCTCGTTTTCCAAATCAGCTTCATACTAAGCCTCTATTATTTCTAGCTGCTCGTAAAGTTGCTGTATCTCCTCCTTTATCTGCTCTACTCTTGGCTTCAACTTCTGCTTGCTTACTTTAAACTCATATCGCATCATTATATTTGTAAGGAGAGAAGCAGAGTTAGAGAGTCAACTGCAAATGTTAGATCATCATTTATATACTCTGGATAGTTTAAAATCATACAAGAAAATCACGTGCACTTCATAAGCTGTCGTCTTTCTTCTTAGCGCCGAAGTAAGCCAAACTGCCAAATAGGTCAAACACAGAACTGCCACTAGCAAACATTATACCTCCAGCCACTACCAAGAAGAAAGCAAGGTTAATGAGAATAAGCTTAGTCATGCCACCAGAGCCTGTTTATAATGACTTGCCAGGGTTTAGTCTTTCCTCCTCTGCCTTTTTACGCTCCTCTTCCTCTTTCATCTGCTTCTTCTTTTCCTTCTGGAAGAGCTTGAGGGCGTACTGGAACATCTGGAAGTTAAGGATGTTGATGTCATCGTCCTCCAGGATCTTGCCTGCCTTGCGGAAACGGATCAGGTTCATCTCTCTTACTATCTTGGGATTTGAGAGGGCGTCCTTGTCTGCTTCACTTAGCCGACTGTAGATGTCGTCCTCGATGTCACTTGGATCGAACACTATGTACTTGCTCATCTCATAATACAATAAATATAAAATAATAAATAATTATATATTTCTCATCTTATCATAGAGGTAGCAGAACCTCTAGTACTCTTTGACAGCGAGTCCAAGTTGCTTCTTGTCGTCAGTGTCGTGGAAGAACTGCACAGCGTCGTAGTACTTCTCCTTCATGATGTCAAGCACCCTGCACTCCTCAGGGTAGACCATCTCCTTCTCCTCTTCCTCCTTGCCCTCCTCGTCGCTGTCCATCATCTCCTAGTCTGAGGGTCTCACTCCCTTGCTCTCCTCCATGAACTTCTGCCTTCTGAGACGCAACTTCCTCTTGAGTGCGATCTATCCCTCCGCCTTAGAGATCATCTCTCTAATGAACAAAACCTTGTTATAATTTAGAAAATATTAATTTAATTCAAAATCTTTATAGTGACGTAGTTTTGGATTACTACCTCAAGTTCTTGCTTGTGCTGATTATAGAACTTGTCCTTAGGTCGCTTGTTAAGGGCTTTATTGACGTCGTTAACTGCCAACTTCAGATCACTCATGTCAGACTGCTTGTTGTACATGATGCACTAGGATCGCCTCAGGTACAGGTCCATGGCCTCAGGAGCCAATTCAAGGCCGTAGTTAAAGCACTTCATGGCCTCATCGAAGTAGAACAGCTTCATATACGAGTAACCCATGCTCATTAGCAGGGTCACTACCAGGTTAGTGCGCATTTCAATTTCGCACTCGTCTCCATCTAGGTCTCTCTCATTCACCTTCACGTCCTTGTCCAGAATCGGATCTAGTTTGAGGGCCTTGAAGAAGTCATCGTTCTTCTCCTTGTCGGTGAACTCAAGCCACTTGAAAACACTCATGATCTGCTCGTAGTACTCCAAGGCTTCGAAATACTCTCCATCTTTGAAATGCTTGTTTGCTTCTTCCTTGTACTTATCAAAGTGGAAATAGAGCCCAGAGAAAGGCTTGTCTCTCAGCTTCTTCAAATCATCAGGATGGAACAGGGTGTGCTTCATCGGATAGGGAAGTCTCTCCATCAGTTTCCTTTCGGCGAAAAATCGCCTTGAGGTCAGTCTTCCTCTGTGGTTTAATAGGAAAGCCCATCTGGACTTATAGTTGCAGTTCCAACCGAACTCCATCTTTTGGTTAAAGGGGTCAAAGTACTTGCCACCCATCATAGGGCAGGATCCACCTCCACCCTCATTCATCTTAGCCATTCTCTCCATGAAAGACTGAGGGTCGTTTTCGAACATCTCTTGGAAGTTCATAGGATCAGCATCTTGTGCGATGTCGCTTCCTCCACTGCCTCCAGAGGAGTGCATAACAGGACAGGCTCCAGCGCCTAAATTTTAACCAGAGCTACTACTGGAAGTGGGGAGCATAGTGGAGCCAACTGAACTTGCGCCAGTCATGCCCATCATCATCTGCTCAGTAGAGATACTATCGATTTCATCATCATGAAATATAATTTACCATAAAATGTTATTCATCCTCCTTGATGTCAATTTTGAGATGGTCGCTTTATTCTTGTTTCATCCTGTGGTACATGTCCTTCATCTCCTCTCTTTTTTCTGCAGGCAATTTAGCCAGCATAGTTGGATCTAAAAATGGGCAACTCATAGCTCTCTATCTCTCTTTTCTGATTTAACTTAGTTCTTTATTATAATATCTCTCATTTAAATTTCTTATTCAAATTTAGCTGAGAGAGATTCATAGATACAAGCTCGCTCATTCAACTATTTTTTGTCATTTCTGCTTGCTTTGTTTATCCAACCACGTTAGAAAACCCTTAGTGGCATTTTACTTGAGCTTACAGCCATACAGTCCTCCCAAGATTTAGTCTATCTCGCTCATGTTCTTAAAGTTATACTCTTCAAAATCCCTCTCAGTTAGGAAGATCTTAATGAAGTTTAGGTCAGTAGGCTTCATAGTCACCTTGCTTAAGCTATTCTCAAAATCTTACCAGAATTCGCACTTCTTCCCATCAATCACCAGCTTAAAGGGCTTCGAACTCTCCATGTTTGAGAAGCGCAAGTCCAGCTTAATCTTCATGAAATCTATGACCTCCCCTGTTTCTTATGTCTCGATCTAATACTCCTAGATATCCTCAATATCGATATCTTGCAGATAGTGCTTATTGAGGGTAAGAATCTGTCTAGACATCTTATACCTTTAATCTTAGTCAAGCTGTTGCTAGTTGCCCGCCTTCCCCTCTTCTTATTTCTCATGCTTTCTCGGGTTAGCATTCTGCCTCCGTAGTTCATTCAGATTGATGATAGATACTTCAGGTCGTTTCAGCTCTTTTATCTCAGCCATCTGTCCAAACAAGCTCTCATCATGTTGAGACAATATTTTACAGAGCAGCTTCAAAGCCTTAACTAACTTTTCCATTTGCTTCTCCCCAGTAAGAGCATTTTCCTTCACTGAATTCTGCTCATTGTCCTTGAAAAATACAAATATGCGCTCAAACTCGTGACTCCGCATCTTCAGCACGTTATAAGGGGTTATCTTGTCTGAGATGCACCCATACTTCTTTACTAAAGTATCATGCGCTGACTTTCCTGTGATAAGCCCGTCAAATAAGTTGATCTTCAGGAAGTCGTAGTACTCAGTGCGACGCTTGTAATTTCTATTCGGATCGAAGTTTGGTTGCAGTGTGGACTTTGTGAATTTTTCGAACTCGTTGCTTATGTACCTTGCGTTGTCAGTATAGATCTTAATCTTGGAAGGGATTAGAGTTCTCACCTGAGGGTGATACATGAAGCAGTTTATTTCCTTGAGGACACTGAGAGTACTTCTATCTTCTTTAGCCTGCTTGAGATATATCCTGTTGAATTGAATGGGATTGCTGTCTATATTTTGCTTCCACTCTCGCGGGACTTAAGAGATCTCTTACATGTTTTGAATAACTGTGATTATTATGTCATCTTTGAGTGCCTTGCGATATTGGACTGGTAGATTCTAGAAGCTTGGGAAATTCATCTGCTGCTCTTTCAAGTGAATGTTCTCTGTGAGCTTATTCATTTGCTGCTTTTAAGAGTCTATGACTTCCATGTCATTTCGCTTATAGCTCTCTATCTTCGACAAGTACTCTTTCATCATTTTCTTAAATTAACTCTTAGCTATTTCTTTATCTCTTTGATTAAAATAAGCACTAATGTTTTCAAGTTATAGAAAGGAGAATTAGGAATCAGTTAAAGTAGAAATAAATAGAGCACTTTGGCTCTTTAATTTATATTTATTATAATCATGATTATTTCAAGGAGGTTGTTGAATTGACTATTTCTTGCTCATAGGAATGATAAATTAGTTTAAGTCTTATTCATTCATAATTTTGGATTATCTGTTGGTCATTTGCTAGATTGAATGTGAAAATTTTCAAATTAGGTTAATTTGGAGTCATACTCAAGTGATGAGGGGAAGCTAAGTTTCTTGAAATTCCTTTCTTTGTAGCTAATTTAGACTTACTGGCAGAATCTAATGAGATGAACTGACTAGGAATCAAGTTTCGATTGCGAGTAAATAATTAAATTAAAAATAGTAGAACAATTATTTTCGCAATAGTTTATTTTCAACTTGAGTACTGACAGTTGAACCCCCCACAGCTGGAGTTAGCTGATTAGAAATTCTCAAGCCTTCAAGTTTATTCAAAAATTTAGACTAAGTAATTGAACAAGAGCTACTAGATACGCTCTCATCAAACTTATCCTCTTCTTGTCTATTTTTTGTAGTTTGAGGCTTGTAATACTTTGGCAGATAGCTGAATTCGCTCTATTGAGAAGGGAAAATAAAAGTTTTAAAATCTGTTTAGCAGTATTTGGAGAACACTATGAGGGAGTAAAAGTAAAGGGTGTTATCTTATTATTTCCTACACTTTCATTCTACCCAATCAGAGACAAGTCAATTTTTAAAGGACTCTACAACTTTTAAAGAGCTTCTTATTTTTGAGTTATTGATGTTAAAGCCACTTTATTTTAAACTTTTTCTTCTTTTATATCAATAGGTAAAAGACTGCTTTCCTTCGCAGCTTTTAACATCTTATTATCAACCTTCTTATAAGTTTTGCTCATGTTTGGTTTCTTTATCTTTGAATTTGAGAAATTTTAGGTCACTTAAGTCTTTGAACCTTTCAAATTTTGGTGGATGAGCTTTGACTAGTTTTTGGCGGATTAATTTTAGTGCCGCACTTCTCTTTCTGCAATACTCTAAGTGTAATACTACTCAAAGCACTCAGGATGCTGGTATCCATGATTTTTATCTGAGTCTTCCTTCGTACGGTAGTTAAGTTAAGAAGTTGTAAAGTTTATATTTACTTAGTTACTTGTGTTCTTAGATTAAGAGATTTATTCTTTATTCACAAAGGGGAAAGTATAAAGAAATTTATATGATAAAAAAAAATATGATAAAATATTCCAGAAGGAGTAATAAGTTTGTTCTTTATACTTTTTAAAATGAATTTTTCAAAATTTGTGTTATAGTAGTTCAAAATAATTAAAATATTTGAACTATGCATGAATAAATTACCAAATCCTTTATTAACTTAAGCTGTATCTTCTTGATAAATAGGAAGGGATTTCTTATGAGAAGTAATAGGCTACCTTTTAATTAAATTATTTGGGCTCATTAAAGTGCTCTAGCTCTCTGACTACTTCCTCGAGTTAAGCAAGCTAAATTAATCAGCATTGCTATAAATAATATATAAGCTATTTTTCTAAGTGAGAGAGGGATGCTAAATGGTGTTACGAGATTTTGCAAATAAACTCTTTTTACCTTCAATAATCATCCTACTACTACACTAAATTTATGCGTTCCCACCTTAAGCTATGCTTTACTCTGGCTTTTAGGCAGAATGAACAATTTCCCTTTTCAAGGTTCTGCAATTTCTCTCCAAAGAATTCTCAAGAGAATTCATTAAGGTGTGCGCTTGTTAGAGGTAGCTGGACAATTTCTAATGAGCAATTAAAATTAAGGTAAGCAATTAAATGCTCAGTCTTTGATTGAATCTTTGGGATATTACTTGAGGAGGGAGTTGCTTCCAAAATCTTATTTTATATGTCAACTTAATTCATCTTAGTCTCACAGTTTTAATAATTTTCAAGATGATCAAGGCTCTCTATATTGGCTAATCCTTTTTGGGATTTTGAGCTCTGAATCCTCATTTTCACAGGTAGAAAGACATTTACATGTTTCTTGCCCTGTCGCTCTTTAAAATTGCTATACTTTGGATTGACAAGAAGTTCAAAAAAGAAAACCTGAAATATAATTCAAAATATGGCTTTGTTCCTGTTGTTGATCCTAGCTTGGAAGCTCCCCTCTAGTGCTTTATTCTCTCTCCTCGAAGGAACTAAAGTTATCATGCATGACTTCTTCATCATCTTAAGCTTGCAAGGGCACTTGAGCATTAGAATTCTTCACTCTAGAAAACTTCTCTTTGACGATAGGAGATCCCAAATTGACAGTGGTTCTAAACTCACTAAACTTCTATTTTGCATCTCCATAACATGTAAGCCAGTTCATTAATCCTTTGCAAAGTTATATTATCTAACTATGGCATATTTCTCATCAAATTTATCTCCAAAGTAAAAAAGAGTACATGAAGAAGAAGATTATGAGGGGAGAGAGAGATGTGAATAATTTAAATTTAAGCCAAATGAATTATTGGGTAAATGCAATTTATAAAGCGCTTCTTATTTTACACAGCCTTTCTCCTCTAGAAGAAATGCCATGCTTTATTGAAT
>JAJKFJ010024879.1:0-11441 GCA_027382625.1 Tetmemena sp. SeJ-2015 | reverse complement strand
AAAAAATCCGGTAGCTTCGGACCGAGAGCAAGTCGCTGCTCCGTAGCGTCTGGCTTCGCTGTCCAACTGCATGACTGAGTGTTTGCCCATAGATCACATCCCTCCACGCCTAACAGGATTAGGAGGGCGAGTGGGAACCACTCACCTTTGATTATCTCTCCAGTGAGCAGCTCAACCACCTTCCCCAGGGCTTCGGCTGCCATTATCCTTGCCTCTTTTAAGCACTCACCCACCAGCAAATGGATTACCAAACCAGAAAGCCTTCAGGGAAAGGGCGACCGGTGCCTAGTGCCGGTCGCGTGCGTCCTGAATTTTAACTTTCTAATTTAATAATCCTTAGTTTAGTTAAATTCTCTTATTTATGCAAATTTAAAATGTAGTTAATAATTATATTAGCTTATACTCAATAAATATGGGCACTAGCTTTTGAATTGAATATTTTTAATAAGCAAGAAAAGAGAAATCAAGATTTCGTGAAATGGTGTTGTTTACTCTTGTAAAGATTTGATAAAATAAATCTATTATACTAATTTTAAGAAACAATCAGGTCTGCAAAGGTTTCCATTGATAAGTCCAGTAGGTTTGAAGGCTTTGAATTTTATATATTCTATTCTGACCGTGAACTACCAGTACCACGTAGTTGGGAACATTTCTTGGAATATTTAAGATAGCTTTAAGTATAGAGCTAGTAAGTTTATCGCTCGCTAACTTATTATGAGGAATTTAAATTTTAAGGAAATTCCTACTTGCCGTATTTTTTATCTTCCTCTAAATATAATAATTCAATTTTTTGGGAATAAAATTTAATAGAAAGGAGAATTAAATTCGTTATTAGATAAAAAATGATTAAATTAGCGATAGTAGAAGCGTCTCTTATTTAAATAATTGTTAGACTTTCTAATCAGAATAAATTTCAAAAAATTTTATTTTGTAAATTTTCATTTGGGAGAGTTCAATAAAGAATTATAAGGGATAAAATTTTGAATTACTCATATTTAAAAGATTTAAATTGCTTCACGAATCGTTTCTCGCTGCTGAAATGTGCTAGATATATAATGAAAGAAGAAAGTCATATTAAATTTTGACTGGATATCAAAAAAGAAGCAAATTGGATAGTGTTTAAGCATTAACTCACAAAAAGAATTTTTTTAACCAATCTTCGATTTTAATTTAATTATCGAATTTATTTTATTAAGCTATTTTATATGAAGCGATCCCAAGACCGCTCAATTAAGAGAATGTTGAGAGATCGTATGAGAAGCCTTCTACATTTTTTAGGAAGAAGGATTCCTTATTTTTTATATCGTAAAAATTTTCCTAAAAAGAGGTTTTCTGAAAGTGCTCTAAGTTATCTTCCTATCTATCTTACCCCCTGTTTCTTACATAAAATTAATATTACTAATTTAATCTTGATTTTTGGAATTGTAGAAATATAATCTACTTTTTATTAGATACGAATAAGCAATCAATCATATAATAAAATCCCCTAAAGGGTATTCGGCACAGTTAGTATATTTTATAAAGTAAAAAGTTCAAAAAATAAGATTAGTAGGGGATAATTTAATTATACAGATTAACACTATATAACTTCCTTCAGATTAAAAAACATTAGATATGGAAATTTTTTCTCCATTACACCTTCCCTGTGGACCCTACTGATTAATTTTCAATTTTAATAATTTTCAAGCCCACCCACTTGCAAGAGAACAACAAAACAGGCAAACAAATATGCTTCTTATATCCTATAGATATATTTTAGAGATCAAGTCAAGAAAAATAAAACTCCAATTATTTAAGGACAAATGTAAGATGGAGTTCCACAGAATAAAAAATAAGATAATAATTATTCTGAAAATATGGAGTAAAGAAAAGATTTTTAAGTATTTTAAACCCTAACTTTGCTTTTTTTAGGTTTAATGCACGATGAGGGTAGTGGGTGGGTCTTGGAATTATTAAGATAGTAATTTAATAAGTGGCCGAAGGGATATACGAGAAAAAAATTCTCCATTACTAAAATTCGTAATGAGATGCAAGTTAATATAACAGATAGCTTTAATTAAATTTGCTAATTAATCCCTTGTTAGTCTTAAGACTCGCAGTTATATATCTAAATGATAAGTTTTCTAACATCCTAAATTATTATTTTTCAATTCCCATTACGTTATTAACAATATTCTTAATATTGCTTTTACAATTTAAAAATCAAACTATAAATGTATAATCCTAAGATATGAAAATATATTCTTAGTTTTAAAAGCTTGTAACCTTACTCAAAGGATAAATTAATACTGATCTCAACTATCGGCTCTTTCGGATTCTGGAATATCGAATTTATATGGCCAGATTAATTTTGCAAATCCATTTTAAATTTGGTTGACTCTTGGTGCGATTAGAATCTCCCATTAGCAGCAGGTGCCCTCATTAATATTTTGAGTAAATTAAATCATTTTGCGAAAGTAGTTGTTTGAATGATGATCTCTCTTAAAGCAAATTTAGATGGGGTGGGAGTTATCTGAACCAGTTAGCTGATTTCTCTTTGTTATGAATAAGTTATTGTCTTTATTTTAGAAGGAATTGTGATCCTCATCCTGATCTGTAAAGTAGGTCATAAAAATTATAATAATGATTTCAATGGTAGATCGGGAGCTTAATTTGTTAAAAGCCGTCTGGGCAAGATGCCGATGAAGGAATTTCTAAAGCCTCTATAATTGGTGGCTTTTGCCAAATTAGTAAATAGCAGTTATAATTTTGTAAAATGCCAAACATGCACAAGTTTCCTGAATAGGGACATGTCCTCTAAAGGAGGAAGAGTAAAGTAGAGCAGTATTATGAAAAGTAGTTCAACGAATGCTATTACTTATCGATATGATAAAGTTTTGTTAAGGTCGACGGGGGTTCTCAGATATAAGTGCAAGTGCGAAAACATACTCAAATTAAATTTGAAAGAATAATTAATAAACTTAAGTTATTTTTTACTAGGATATGGTGGCATTTTAAATAGTTAGGTTATCGGCTCATATTGCCAAAATTTTATTGAGAAAAAAATAAATTATTACCTTTACAATCAAATGATTAATTCTTTCAAATTATTTCTTTGAAATTTAAGTTAATAAAAGACTTCAACTCAATTTTACAAAGGGAGCATACAAATAAGATGAACTCGATATGATTAAGTTTGGTTAAATTCAACTCAAATGGAAGTTATAGATAAAAGTGAGAAAATTAAAGAAGTGATTATTCATGAAATTAGGATTTTCAATTTAAAATTCAAGGAAGGATTATTCTAGCTATGTTTCATATTCTCTGATTCCTCTATCTCAGATAACTGAGTGTTAGGTTTAAAAGATTGCTTGATTCTTACTCTCTAAGTTTTTCAATGGTTCTGATACCTTCAATATCTTATAATATCCTGTATTGGATATTATAATAAAGGATTTTAGCATAATTAGAGCATAATAATCAGGATATTAATATTCAAACATGCGTTCTGAGAAATCTATCACAAAAAATGGAGATGACTAAATTCATCAGACATTCCTGTAACCAATATCTCTAATATCCAGCTTTGTTGGTCTGAGCACTTTATTATAAACCTCAATATGTTGTAAAGAAAAAGCAGTGTCACTTTCTCTCAACATTATTTGCAAAAAATGAAGGTGTTTGGTGATACCTTCAAGTAAACCAAAGACAGGCATTTAAGTGGTATAGACTAAAATATTATTTCTCTTTAAACGCTAAATGAGTGCTCGATATAGCACTATTGTATCTCCTTCTTACTCCATTATTATTTTAATCACAATCACTCCTCCTTGTTTCAAATTTATAATTGATTAATAGGCAATTAGTTTAGAGCGAAGCAAGCAGCTCCAACTTTGGAGAGAGTTGTTCTCGCAAGACCTCCTTGCTCGTCATAATCTACTTACCCTCAATTAAAATACTCTCTTACTGCTGCTGGTTAAAAGAGAATGTTTTAAAAAGATTCTTTCTCACTAGATTCAATAAATTGGGCTGCAAATTTCTATCCTTATTACAAAACAAGATCCTTTGATGCAATTGAAGTTCTAAATTTTTTTATTTTCGAATATAATTTTTAGTTTTTTTATGGATTAATTTAAATTTCTTTTTGAATGCAACAATAAGGTAAAATATAATAAGTCTTAATACATATAAGATAGAAGTGGTAATAAATTTAAAAGCCTAGAATAATCTATTTAGAACTTTATTAAATTGTTAGCAGAAGAAATAATTCCAAAATTTAACAGAATTTATATATCTATTTCTTATTTTTCTAGTATTAAATTTCACAGTTACTCACTAAATTTAATCCTTTAAGCAGATAAAATAATTTAAAATGCCTACTTTTAGTGAGAAGTAAATTATAAAAGGATTTAGTAATTATTCCAAGAAGATATTTTACGAAAAAAAATTATTATATTTTAATAAAGCAATAAATGAAGAAAGAGGAAGCTAAAAGTACTATCAAAGAAGAAAAATTCATTATTACAAGAAGTTATTAGCAAACATTATTTTTTTTACCATTTTTGTTATTATGATTATTGCTTGTTAGTTTAGCTAAAATAGTTCTTATTGATTAGCAGTAATAGTAAAAAGTGGTAATGCGAAATTAAGTTGGAACAAAAGCTGCACTTTTTATAGCTGAGAATATTTTGGACCAGAGAATTAACTTATCGATTAAAATAAGATGGGAAATTGTGATAAGTGAAGAAAGTCTAATTTAAATCATTATTCACAAATTGATTAAGCAAAGAATTTTAAAAACTTTATCATTGCTCCTTTTGTGTGGGAGCTCTCAGTATAGAGTTATAAGCGACACAAGTTGTAATAATAAACTTTCTAGACATGAAGAGTTTAACCTAATAAATTTCTCTCCGCTGAGAGATGCCAGATAAATAAATAAGAAGAAACTCATTTTAAATTTTAATTGGCTATTGAGCAAGCATCAGAATGGAGAGTATTTAAGTCTTTTAAATTGATATGAAATTGAAACTCCCGATTAGCTATTTTAAGCCATCATCGATTTTAATTTAATTCTAACAATTATGTACTTCTCTTACAGGAAATTTAAAAATTATAGCTTCTATCGCTAGAATTTCCTCGATTAATATTCTAATTCAGTACTAAATGATAATATTTCGAGAATACAATAAAAAAATTTAATTTTAATTTAGTGAGTCTTAAGACTTCAAAGAATATAATGCAGATAATTTATCATGTGTGAGGTACAAAGAGCAAATTTCCATACTAAAAATGTTTTTGAAAAGACTAAAACATTTATAAAATATGAGTCAGCATTCTTCCTATTTTCATCTGTAGGTTTTATACTTTTGTTAATAAAAATTGAATTTTATGAAAGAGTAAATAACTTATTATGTAAAAGAAATTAAATGAGAATTAATAAATTCTTTTAGAGCGCTCTGCTCATCTTTAAAGTGGAAAGATTTAAAAGTAAATTTATATTTGTTTGGGTCTTCTCTTTTTTAATAAGAAATAGATTATAAGTGTGGCATGTTGCTCATAAAATAGATAATTATTATCCTGATCTATTTAATTATTCTTCTTTTTTTACAAAAAGTTACTATTCTTTTCTACTGCTATCAGTAAATAAGAATTTCTAAAATACAGTTTGCCAGCAAATATGTTGGAATCCACAGATTGAAATGCCTCATTTTATTTTTTAAAGTTTGATTCAAATCTGATAAAGCTTAATGAGCAAGGTTCTCATCTAAGCATTTAATTTTTAAATTAATCTTTAAATATTTAGAGTCAATAAATTGCATAATCTGATAAGTCAAAAATATTTCGAAATTTGCTATTCTACAGCAAGAAACTTATAATTTTTAAAATTCTTAAAACAAAAAATTAATCAAATGGAAAAGCTACGATTTTGGGAGCCAATATAAAATTAGTTCGAAGCAAGTAGGTCGATGTTATTTGCAAGAAAAAAACTACTCCTTAAGTAGCATCGCTAGATCTAGATTAGTGATCGATTCTCTTGAGATAAAACTTGCAAAGGGTAATGATCGTAGTTAAGATATTCAAAGAATTTAGATGCTAGCTAGAGAGAGAGTAAATGCTAAGCGGCAATATGCAGTATATAGAGATAACTAATATTTATTAACATTTTGTTGCAATTGATGGCGTCATCTAATACAGCAAAATATCATCACCCTCGTACTCTTCCCTTTTTAATTTTTTTTCCATATCCATAGCCAAACCATAATCGTAGTAGTTTTATGGGCCTGAAATGATTTTAAGAGTATTATATTCGAGATGGCTAGAGGATCAGGGCACTTTGATTGAAATCTCTACAATTACAGATATTCCAATGATAATTTTCTGCTATACAAGTGGTAATTTCTTTTATTGAGCATGCAAGCAATGTTTTATTCTTTGTAATTTTACGCTTTAATTTAAAAATAAGCATTATTTTTCTAGTTTGCTTATATATTGAAAAATTTATGTGTAATTTGGGAATTTTTATTAGGGTATCTTGAATTAAATTACATGCATTTATTATCTACAAATTATTACAAATGTTGTGTCTGATCTTCCTATTTTTAGACATAAAATATGATCCAAAAACTCCATATCTTAAATCCAACCACGAGCAATCTACTTATGCGGCTGTGTCGAAATTTACTCATCCACATCGTGAATAGGTAACACAGAAAGAAAATTTAGCTTTTACAATAAAATTTATTGTTTTCAAACTTTAAAAGATTAAATAGGGAAAAGTTCCTTAATTCTAATGCTGAATAATATTGTATTATTTTTTCCTCTTTTAAAGTATAATATTTCAATTAAAACAGATTATAACGAATAAAATTGTTTTTCAACATTTATCAATCCAATTTAAAGTTAAAAGAAAATTGCTATCAAGACTTCGTCAAATGTTGTCTACTCTTACAAAGATTTTATAAGATATACTTAAATATATTTTTTTAAAAAAAAACTTAAAGACACTATTAAGTCTGCAAAGGTCTCTATTGATAAGTCCAGCTTTGAGGACTTTTAGTTTTGTTATCTAATCTATTCCGATTGTGAACTTCCAGTACTTTATCATGAGTAACATTTCTTTGAATAACTTAGATAGCTCTAAGAGTAGAGCCTGTAAAGTTTTTTCTCACTTTCTAAATCACTATCAGTTAATTCGAAAGGAAGTTGTCCCTTTCCGTCCTCTTCCTCCCCATATCTAATTTCAATTAAATATTAGTTACATTTTCTATATTAAGAATGGCTGAAGTTACTTAATTCAAGAATAGCCTTTAGGTCGTAGGAGAAGCCAGAAATTCTTTTAACAAAGAATGATTTCTTATTCGTGACATCATAAAAATTTTATCGGAAGTAGTTTTGCTGATGAAACTTTAAACATTACTTACAACTCTATTTGCTATTTCTTTCCTAAAAATACAAGCATACTAAGTTTTATTTCTTTTTGTAAGGAGTTTATAACCCTAATCAAGGGCTAAATCTATTCTGAGTTCAACTATTGGCTCTATCGCGTTCGCTAACATTGAATTTAGATAACCAGGGTGATTTTGCATTTCATTATAATTATTTATGAGGCATAGATTAATATATAAATTTATGAAAGGATATTCAGCCATGGGCTGTTCTTATCTTATATATCTTTGCGTTTACTTCATTGATTAGCATAATCCAATAGCCGAATTACACAGCAGATGTGCTTGAGGATCCACCCTATTTATAACAAAATTTATGGATTGAGTCTCGCGTTAATCTCATATAGTGTTTGAACTGTTACTGTCTGATCCACTACCTTCCGATTATGAAGCAGCAGAACCAGTGATAATCCTGTCCTGACCACGTATGCTTATTTTGATACCTAATTTCCTAATCCTAAACCCGCAGTAGAGGGGCGATTGATAAGTAGCCTTTCTGTACGATAATCATCAATTGCCAGTCTTAAGGCTAACTAATCTCTAAAGCTGCTGGAGTTTTTGTAATTTAAGTTTCCTCGTCCAAATTACTAAAAAGGAAGGTAAACTATTAGCTAGCTTTCTAATTTAATAATTTGAATTTCATCCTTTAATTTTGATTACTCCTTTTCTCTTTGCTAAGAGCTTAATTTTCCAGCAACTAATGATATCATTTATATTTTTTAAGCCCTTAATTAAAATTATGGATTAAGGTATCATTCGGAAATAATTATTTGAGTGATGGTCTCTTTTAATGCATACTTTAGTAACACCAGAATAGTCAGTTTCTCCTGAGTCATCACGGAAAATGAGAAATTAATTTTAACTATGATTTTAACTTTGTTTTCTAGTTTTCTCCATAGAGCGCTAGCCATTAAAGTAGATCTAATTTTAAGCATTTAAGTTTTATATATGATTTTCAGATCGGGAGCTACATATTTTCGAAGTCATTAGGACATAATGCGTCTGAAGGTATCTCTATGGCTGAAATGATAGGTGGTTTTTGCCTAAGTTTGGGATAATGCTTATTATTTAAAATTACCATTGTTTGACAAGCCCCACGAAGAGCGATAAATCCACTCTGGATGGAATAGTAAAGTAAAGCAGCATTATGATTAGAATTTCATAGCACTCTATCTTCCTTCTTTAAACTTATAGTGCATAACTAAATTCAATTTTGGAAGTGGATAACTTAAATACAATCTTTGAAAATATCGCCTGACTCATATGAAGAATAGAGTTGTAATTGTCCACCTCTCAATAACAGCTGTCTAAATTAGCTTATTTCCATTCTTTCCCTTCTTCATTTTAATATGCAGCTTCTTGAATACACTGAATAATCATTTGGCAATGCCAACTCTCTATACATCACTGCCAGATACTTGAGCAGTCTATAAGCTTCTGAATAGTGAATTCCAAATAAGAGGTGGAAGGCCGAAACTTTTGATGCTGTTTACAATATCTGCTGTCGAATTTTCAAATGCAAGGTTTTCTCTTTATTATGTTTTTAATCTTAAATTGAGTGAGCCTTATCTCGGTCAAAGAAATGTGGCTCTTGTCTGGAATGAAGCAACTTGGATATTGCGAGACATGTATGAAGCACTGGAACTTATAAAAAATTTTGGCTTTATTTTTCTTAGAGGTCCAGTTATAGTAGAATTCATTGTTCGAAGTATGCAATATTAAAGTTTAATTTATTGAGATTAGCCCCTAATTACAATTTATCATGCACTATTAGGTTTTTTTTAGGTCCACCTCAGTACTCAGATAACAATAGATACGTTGTTGCATCATGCTATTAAAAGTGAGAACAATATATTAATTACAGCAAAGCGAAATCACTTTAAGCGTTTATTAAACGAGTATAGAGTTTATCATATTATATTATAGAGAATTTAAAGAATAGCTAAATTTGGGAGTAAATAAATTAAATGGATTTAAGGAGAGAGGTATTTCACAAATAATAATTATTTCATCTCTATATAGAGATTAGAATTCTTAGGGTTTTATATCTTTGCAACCATTATTTAAAACTGTCATTTTTGAGTTATAGCAGACTCTATTTCTAATTATTTCAATAGTATGGAAATTGAATAGAGCTCAAGTCATAGTTGTGCTTGACTACCTATTATTTTAAATTCTCTATTAAGCAAACAGGCTAAAATTGAAATAGATTTAATCTCATTTTCTATTGTCTTAAAATGAAAAATCCCCATTTATTAATTAAATCATCATATGATTTAATTAATTTTTAATTTATATTAGATTAGATTGAATCTGAGAATCCTAAAAAGACTCTAAAATATTGAGGAAGGTATTTCGTCACGCCCATTTTTTCATTAAAGACTAAAAAAGCAAGATCTAAATAGATGAAACTCTATTTACTCGCATGGGGCAATAACAATTAGAATGTAGTCATAAATATCTCAAATTCTGCATTTTAATGAAAATTAGATAAAAACATTAAGTCGGAAATTTCCAGAGGAGCAAAAAATTAAATTTTCCACTGGCCATCATAAAAAAAATAAATTAAAAATCGTTCTAAAAACAATATACAAAATTAGTATTCCATATTAAATAGCAATTAGCTTAATTAAAAAATATTAACTCCATTATAAGAAGCTTATTCTTGTCATCATCTTATTTATTTAATTTTTTAAGAATTTATATTGAAGTTGAGTCGAAATTATTTTTTTAATTTAATTAATAGGCTTATCAATTTAAATTAATTTTATTGCTTATCTAAAATAAGGCGACCATGAATAGTCAACCAAAAATATATATACACTTTTAAAAACACTAATGATAATAAAAAAAATTAATTTATTCTTCTTTGAATTTAATAATTACCCGCAAATATGGAAGATGAATAAGCATATTTTTAAGATTTAAGAAGGAGGTTAAAAACTCAATATAAATTTCAATAATTCGAAAAAAAAATTAAATTATATTAAATTATCAAAAAATCTTCAACATTTAAAAACAACAAGATGAATATAGAAAAGAAAAACAAGAAGAAGCTACAAATTTTGGAACAAAATATATTCAATTATTTTTAATAAAAAAAAACTCACACACATTTTCTTCAAAGAGAGATAGGAGTTTATGGCCCAGCTTTTTTAATAAAAGGAAAAATTCATAGAAATTCTTTTAATAGAGTTCGAGAGGATATAGATTTGAAACCCTAAAACACCAAAAATGACATGAAATTTGGAATAATAATGTATACTTAATGTTTATTTACTGAGAATTTAAAATAAAATATTTTCTAAATACAAGTTCATTCTTGCTAAATTATTTATTTAGGACTTGTCATGGAATTTTAAATAATTAATTAAAAAGAAATTATATTTAATTTTTTCAAGATTATTTTTTGTCGAGATTTATTTAAGGGAAATCAGTTTTTAAATTTTATATAAGTCTTATATTCGTGAAATTCAGTTAAGAGGATTCACGATAAAATTATATTTTAATTAAAAAAAATATTCTCAGAAATAAATAAAAAGGAAATATAAAAAAGAATTATAAGAGTACTACCTATTTTTAAGATTATAATGATAAGGTTTATAAGTCAATATAAATTTATAAGCATAAAGAGAAGCTTCGCACTTCATAATTATTAAAAGATAGATTAAATATGTGTGAGGATCTCTTGAAATTAGAAAATTAAGTTATTTATTATTATAGTTTGAGAATTAATTAAAAAAATTTTTGAAATATTTCCTTAATTTAACGAGGGCGCCAAATGCGCAGAGCTTAAATTAAATAATTTTAGTTGAGATTCTAACTATAAGGTTTAAATTATCAGAAAACTGATTAGCATAATAAGAGAACTCTAATATGATAAAAAAGTGAAAATAAGTTGTCTATAATTAATTTCTTTATTAATACTTATAATCATGCGAGTCAAACGCGAAATTACTCAAAAATAACTACATGATCCATCCTATCTCAGTTTCATTTTGACTCTAAGGTATGGAT